>JAQGBX010000641.1:0-32486 GCA_034698745.1 Megaphyllum sjaelandicum | reverse complement strand
AAAGGTTTAGAATGATTATGCCTACTTCTACAGTGATTGTTAGGCATGAAGATATGGGAGACAAGATGTGAATTAGAGGGTTGATTGAAACGTGTAAACCCATAGATAATTTTTCTCGTCTCACCCTCAATGATTCCCAATTTAAAGAATGAAGCATCTCTGTCCCACTTGCCGAATGTTATGCCGAGTTTTGTCGAGGTTAAATCCTAGTCGGTCCCAGGTTCATTTTTTACGAGATCTAGAGTTAATACCTAGCTCAGAATGTAATGCCTGATCACCCCCAAATTAAAGAGCCAAAGTTTTATTTAGGTATCCTTAATAGGTTGACATAATGATAATCTACATGTATCTCTTGACTTTGCAATACTGTGCAAGTACGAAAGCTAAGAAATCAAAGTTACTCCTATCAAGATACTGTATGCATGCATGCACCCTTACATAGTTACCTTTAACGTTACACTACTTACAGTAACAACCTCAATAAACTTACTTTCAGTGAGGTAATCTGGGTTGAAAATCAATCTGTCCGTGACGTCACTATCACGTAAACTTAGTAAAACAGATAACTACAACCGCAATTTTATTATATTGAAGTAAATTCATTTACATATACGGTGAGTAAATGCTCTTTTAACCCTATTTTTAACTTTTTTAATGAAAAATCAGGATATTGCCATTTCGTGATAAAATATAGTGTTATGATATTAAGAAAATTATGTATACATGTTACCAGAAAAGGATAAAACAAAAGAGCGTTTGCTCAGAGCTATAGAGTCGAAGCTTTAGGAAAGTTGTGTTCTCAATTCCGTAAGCTTTTATTTGTTTGCTTAGGAGCAAGTTTTATTATAAATATTATTCAATTTGTTAGAAGCATTTGCATCGTTTTTTGTTTTGTTTGTTTTCCAACGGCTGTTTTAGCAGACAATTAAATGTCTGCATTAAATATACTTCACAATTAATTGCAGTGGGCTTGCATTTGCATTCATTTATGTAGGTCAATGGAAATAAATACCTGTATTCTTAAAGAAAAAATGCTCGCAAAAATATGAAATATATAGTTTATGAAGTTTGTCGATGTCAACGTGTCTATCGCCTGATATTGGATAAAGATACCCACAGGGTAGCACACCATAGTGTTCATCGGCATTTGCGTTACAAAACACGCGGCCTGTGCGCGCGCCATGACATAAACATGGAAGCCAATGAGATACAGGTGTTAACCTGTTTAGATTTGACGATTTGATTTGGGCGTGGCTTAATCATAGCCACCTTAAAAAGCGATGAGTGAGCATACTTGTATTACGCATACGGTATTAGAAGTCAACTGTACTGCAGCGACTTACAAACAACTGGCAATGAAACCACAGTAAAATAAATAGGTGATGCACTGAAAATAGCATTTATAATAAGAGATGCATTTTTGTTTTGCTTTAGCAATGGGCAAAGTCTGTCAAATTTTTGTGACACACGAGTGTCCAAGAAGTCCCCTGTGCAGGATGATGCATCAAGGAAAATGTTAATTTTCAGCCAATCAGTAAGTTTGCTTTTTACGATGGCAAACTGACCTAAATCCATGAAGTGTAAGAAAAACCACTTAATGTCTGAGGGAATATCCACCCAAAATGCAAAAGACAGTGCAATAACATGTAGCGACATTTTAATGCAAGAAGTAAAAGGAGAGAATTCTGTACATCCTTTCCTCTTCTTAGAGCTATTTTTTTACTTTTTATAAAACAACGGGGGTTAACGAATACTCAAAATCAGGCTACAATAAAGTATTTCTAATGCATTTTCATTTTTAATATTTATCCTGCCGACATGCATTTTAGAAATTAGTTGCCGGGCTTTTGGTGCAAAAAGGAGATGTAAAACCTAGATTCAAACGAAGGGAATAATGCATTTCCCTAAACAACTACTAGTATATGACCACGCATCTTTCCAAGACAAAACTACAGTTAAAAATGTTTCAGATCCTGCCGCTGATTGATAAGTTTTAAGCAACAATAATGGAGTCAAGGGGCAAGTTATCTGTAGGCCTCGCATTTGCAATAACCCAAGTTTTCCTCAAACAAACCTGCAACGTATTGTTTCGCATATTTTTTTTTAAAAAAAACTACAGCTGCGAGCTACAATATCATTTCGCAAACCGCATTTTCCACCGGAATAAACCGCGGTGTTTTATTTCATAAAGCAGCGAAAATAATTCGCCATTGTCCAATCATTTATTAAAACGTATGCGCAATTCGTCGACTCGTGTCGCAGTTGCAAAACAGGAATTAAAAGGCGCATTTTTCTCATTTTGTTGGGTGCAATTTGGTAGCGCGGCTGGCTGGATGACCCAATGTAGGTGTTTCGTGCAAAAAGCTTTTTCATTGGAAATGTTGTAACCCAGTAATCGATCGGCCTGCTTTCCATCTTTGCCGGGGATGCTATTTATAGCCATCGTACTATGCTGGAGTAGTTGTGGGGCTATTTTTAGCTCGGCAATTGATTATCTTGTTACGCGTGTGCGAAGCTTGCTAAAAGGGCATTAGGTAATGCCACCGGAGCGAGAGCGCCCCGCCATCTAGCGAGAGGAAAGCGAGGCGCGCATCCCTAGGCATCTCCGAAAAGGTCAAAGGTGGGGCCAGCCGGCGGACTGCTAAAAATAGACGCGAATCGGACGACGATACGGCTGTTGGCAGTCACCGGTTAAACAAACGGGATCGAGATGCTCGCTTAGTGAAATGGGGTGATAGGGTGAAATTTCCACAAATTTAAGAGTAACGATAAAATGAAATTTCTCCGCTCAAACTGCGAGAAAATTGAAATGAACCTTTTAGAAAATTTCGGAAGGCACTCCTGAAATAAATGATGCTCGCATCACCGACGTGAAAAAACAAAATACTTATCGCGTTTATCCGTTCCACTTTTAAAATATAAATAAAATAGCCAATGCGAAAACGTTCCATTTCATGGACCACGATATTCCATCGAACGAAAAGATTCGGATTTTTTTTTCACCGTTTATTCGTATTTATAAAAAATAAAATAATGAAAAATGCGACGAATTTTTAAGTCCGAGAAGAGGAGCAGTGACGCAAACTTACATTCGAAGAGTCGCTTTCGAAAATTCTAACATTACGGGTATATATAGAGTTCAGCAGATGGAAAGTTCACCATTCGATAGATTTCACCACTCCGATCAAACGCTAAATGTCACCAGAAATCCGATGAAATTCAGCGTTTCATTCGCATTCGTCTTTTTTTCCCCCTTGTTTAATGCTGGTACGTTCGCAGCTCATGCAATAAGGTCTTTCGTATTATTTTGCGATCATGTTAATTATATCGCGATACGTGAAAAATCAACGTCATTTTTTCAGATCCACCGAGTTAATTTCTGCAAACTTTTTTGCGTCATCGTGATACGTCGGTGCGAATCTGCCATTGCCATGAATTTTTTTATTTATTTTTTTACTGAAATTTAGGTTGAAAAACGCCACAATTTCGAAACGACGTGAGATTGCGAACGACGATGATGATGGCGGTGGTGATGATGATGATGGCGAAAAAAGCTGAATGGAAATGGCATCTCGAAGCAAACGCAACACGAGGAAAAGCGATAGAGAGAGAGAGTGGGAGTACTCTCGGGCCACCCCCACCCGTCGAGTGGCCTACTTTCACCAGAAACCGCAATGAATGAAAACAAGCTAGGGCGCATGCGTCATGATACGACATTATTCGTATTCACCAAATTCTCACCGGTTGCTTCTTGCAAACAATCGTCGAAATAAGCCAAATCTCCGCGTAAGCAACTCCTAAGCTTACGTCATTCGTGTCCCGCGGCGAACGTGGAGCACTGGCCAATGCCCTATTACTCGAAAAAAAAAAATGCGCTAATTTAACTTAAATCGATGCGTTTTGCGAACAACTATTCGGAACGCGAAGATGCGTGCATCCTCGACAGGTATAGGATACCTGATCTTTGGCAGTCGCGATGTAGCGACGGTACGAAAGACGTACGCGGATTAATTAGTTCGAAAACGACGATAGCTGCGAACGAGCGTGACTTCAAAGCTGACAAAGTGCGATTATAGCAAAACTTCCGTCCGACCACCCCTAATCGTTCTAACGTAATTACGATCGACCCTTTCCGAAATAACCTCGGGAAAAATACGGAAAGTGGTGATGGACGTAATATTCGAGCGGTGAACTGCCTCGACTTTAGGTTAGCGTTTTTGCTACGAACGTGTCGCTAGATAACATTTAACGTAAACTTCGATCCTAACATGCACGCAGCCACCTGCTAAACCGTGGCATTTGGCAACAGGTTTGCCGAGCAAGTTCGCAACCACGGAGTTGTTTTTTTTTTCTTCCCGTAAATCCGCGATGTTAGCGACCTTTAATTTCCTCCGCCATCCTTTATTACGATATAAAATTTATCGCCCTCGTTGATTCTAGTTATTATACAATAAAATCACTACGAGGCGCTGATCGGAGGCTGGTGTTAGCAGTGGTTGCCCCCCTTTTCCCGCCAGGGGGACGCGAACGGCATCTTTTCGGATCGACCTACATCGGTGTGGCGTTGTGTAAATGTTAAAGCATCAAGAAAGACCAAAGGGAACTCGATACACGATTTCCTTTTAGGACGACTAAATATACGAACGAACGGAAGGTAAAAAAATAAATAAATGCATTTAAAAATGCCTCGTTTCGATTAACGTTACATCTACGCGTAGCCTCGCGTACCTCGATTTGCCTTAATCTCGCTAACATATTCTATACTTATTTGAGAAATAGGCGAGCGTGACCTTTTGCCCCATGCACGCTATACTCTTCATTCCATCCCCTGCAGTATTTAATCTTCCGCTTAATCGAGCCCGCAAATTTAATTTTAGAGCGCATCGACGAGCGAGGGTCGGCCCTTTTCTATTAGAATATCGAGCGAATCTGAAATTCCGAGAAGCTGGTTAAGGACATGATAACGAGCCAACAATTAAGGTCCGTTTCCGGAGTTACATTTTGGGGGAAATGCGACTGGATAATACGTAGGCATCTGCTGAAATTCGAAAATACGCCGTGATTTCAATAACGTCGGACCCTTAGTCCACAATAGACCCAAATTAGCATTTTTACTGCTTTTGGTATAGTTGTACGGCCCAATATTTTACGGTCAAAGCCTGTTAATTCGATCACGTTTAATCCGGTCAGCCATTGCATTCGATCAAAACCTTCGGAACGAATTTTTTCTATAGTGCGGTCGCTTATGAAAAAAAAATCGCTTAATTAATCCGGTCGCTCATCGCATAATTCGATCATGCACGGACCCATTTGGACAACGAGCATGCATCTTTCTGGGGATTTTAGAAATTTAAACCGTTGCATCAAACCCTATACGTACGCCTTTTTACTATAAATATAATTGTAAAAAAATTTAAATACATATGTACAATATAAATATACTGTATTTTTTTTTTAAAACATATAGAGCCGATTATTTTGGTAAGGTCAGTCGTTAGCGTGTTTTTTGACGTCAGCCGCTTATTTCGGTCCAAATCACTGGAATCAAGTGATCGAATTAAGAGACCTTCACTGTACTCGTATCGTACACCGATTGACTTTTTTTTTTAAAGCAAACTTTAATGTAACGTGAAACAAACCATTTTTGTTCCTTCGATGTTATCGACACTCGCCAGGGTTTGTTCGTTTATCCGAAATTGTTCGTAACATATTTTTTTTTTACAAACTAATTCGATAAACCGTTTGTCATTTGTGGTTTTTCCTTGGCCATTTGTCGTAGTCTGTTCGGTGCATGAGGCAAGCATTTACGAACGTGTCTCCGGATACGTTTCTCCAATGGAACGAAGGAATGTCACGTGATGAAGGCATACCGACGATATCTGCATACGGTCCATTGTTCAGTTTTGAAAATTGCAACCGCTCTAAGATTTTTAATCTCGGATATAGCGAACTGGATGAGACTATGAATGTGTTCAGTCTGGAAGCACAAACAGAACGACGATCATAATATACATTCTGATCGCAGCGCACGCATCTTCTTACACTCTAAGAAAGCTTAGGTTCATTCAGGGTTCTTCGGAAAAACTCTGACCTTTCTTTTCATAAAGATGCTTCGAAGAACCTCGACTAAAAATGGCGATCGTGTCAGCCTTATTCACCTTCACGAAGGAAGGTTCCATAGTTCTAAAGGTTCTTAAAGGAACCTTTTCCGGAATGTCGTACCACGTGAAAGTTGTATTCCAAAACGTTCGATATAGCAGCTATTCAGCCTAATATCACTTCGTTTTTACGATGAAAACATGGCAATTAAAATTTTATTTCGGAACGGAGGATACTGTTCAGGATTTCGTGAACTGAAATATTCCAAAAAGGATTGCCTTTCAAAATCAACCTTAAAAGGATTCAATGCATCGAACCTTTTCAGTTTATAAAGAACCTCTTTAATTTATAAGGAAGCTTCGAAGTACAGTACCTAAAAAGTTCTGATGTAGCGAGGGAAAGAACCTCAAAAGGTTCTATTTGGTATACCTTTTTTTTAGAAATTGGTTTCGAAATTGAGCATGAGCCTGTTGTACTACCAGACTCGTTATTTTTTATATTACGCCGTTCTCCGAGCAAATATTCCACGTATTACAAATAATAAATGCTCAATGTCCGTACGAGCCAACTTTTGCTACAATAAACCGAGTTAAAGTTTGTGGTGAGACTTATTTCAGGCGGCACTATAGCCTGGAAAAAGTGCTCGGCGCCATTTAAAAAACGGGGCGAGAATTGGTATTAGGCCTACGGAGGGCACGCGTTCCGGGGCCCAGCCTCGGCGTTCATTCATGGATTCATGGATGCGAATTTCATTCTTCAGTTTCATGAGGGAGGATAAAACCCTCGTTTCGAATTTGGGTCAACCTAAAGCTGCCCTGGACAAATATAATGACCGAAGCTTAGAACGTCGAAGCAAATGCTATGGCAACGCACAGAGGGCGCTGAAAACGAAGAAGAAGAAGAAGAAAAAAAATGGACCCTTTTTAGACCTCTGGCCCAGTTCGGGTCGGCAAAAATTTATTAATGAATTTGGTCGTAATGAAAGCATCCCCCGGTCGCCACCCTTTAAGCAGGGGTTAGTGACATCAGCGATGACGTCATTGGCAGAGAAATCAATGAAGCCACCTCGGGACCTTTCAATGAGGGAACGACGACCTAGTTTTCCACGATCGTCAAATAGCATTTCTCACTTGAATTGCAACAACAGTGGCGCAGGCGCGTTTTAATGCACCAGTTATTATTAATAGGGTGCACGAAGAGAGAGAGAGGGCTTTTTATACAGGCCTACAACCGGGGATATGGATACCATCGAATGAGGCAAAAAACATTTCCTCGATCCGTATTTCAAATGCCCGTGAAGCAACGACGTGCGATGCTAGAAATTTACATTTCATATTTAAAAGTTCAAATATACGATCCCCCAAAAAAACTATTTTATAAATCTGCCGCTAAAAAAGATAATTTTTTTTCGCGAAGTTTTAGTATAGCTGGCATAGGAATTATCCGCATATTTTGATGCGATCGGTAAATTATTCAATACTTTCTTCATACTATTTTTCTCAAAATAATGCTTGACACGAATTACATTCCATAATAACAGTCTATAGCTATGTCAGATACATTTCGATCGATTCGTAAAACATCTTATTAAATGATATTTGTACCCTATGCGAAAAATATAAGTTTTCTATGCCGTTAAAGCATTTTCTGCAAATTTCAACGTAAAAATAAGTGTTTTCTACGAATAATGTTTGCACTATAAATCGGATAAATGCCTAACAGTGCTCAGGTTATTTATAATGCCCAGTGAGTTGTGCGTGTAAACCTAGTTATTTAGATTCATTTGTTGCAGTCCAGAAATGAATGAAGAGTATTTCCGCAACGCTTTCCTGTTATGGTTTTTAAGGATGGATGCCACTAGGTAGCACCACATATTGGGAATTTAAGGATCTTCGTGAATAAATCGATAAAATTCCTACCAAAAACGCAGCCTGTTGTGGCACGCCACCATATGGCATATTAAGAAAGCAATCGTCGAATTGGTTTCTACAAACAAGCTAGATGAGGCATCATTAATTAAAAACTTATATTTTTTTATAAAATATACTCGAATGCAGGGGAATGACATTAAACAACTTCCTATCTAGAATTCTTTTATAATAAATTCTGCGCGCAAACTGGCTCCGTTCACAAAACTTGGACCCGCCCATTGTTGTTCGCGTCCCTGGGCAATGCCCCAGATAAAAACATTAATGAAAAGACTAACGGCGACCTCTACCGGCTACTTTTCATACCCGGAAGAATCAATGCAAACCGTGAGTTTTTATCATCCCCTTAATTATTTATCGAGCAATTGCTGAACATGAGTTATTCATAGCTGGCCATGTTAAACGCCATTAAACGGAATACGGCGCGTTAATTGTGATGAAAAATTTCAACGAATTTTTCTAAGAATAATTTGAAATTATAACCAGCTTAGACTAATGATAAAAATGGGAAGAGCTGACAATAATGCGATTTAATTGTCAATTTCACCAATTCTATTTCGTGGAATTTTGATTTCGTTAGAATTTGATTAGCTTCCAATCAAAATAGAAAAATTAAGATACGTAAATATTTGGCAAAATATTGATTTTTTAAAAAATTATACTTTATCGGAAGGACGCCTGTTAAAGATCGGCAATCCGTGCGAGCTTCAATGTTTTCATTGTTTGCCTAACTTCAGGGGAATCGCTGCACTTTTTCTTCATGAGCAATACTTGCGTTAATTAAAAAAATACTAGAACAGGTGAACAAATACAGTATTTAACTATTCGTTTTTTGGTTTTTATTTTTAGGTCAATTAGAATAAGATAAGCTTCATTAAAGGAGTCTAAAATTATAGTACGCAAATATGAAAAAATAAAATTATAATTTTTTTAATACTTGCAGCTTGCAGGAATTTGACAACTAAGACCTTGTTCTATCATTAATATACGTGTGCATGTACGTTAAATATACTTCTCTAAAATGAGATAATAGTTTCCTGTAATACAAAAGTTATTGATAGTATTACCTGAAATCAATGGGCTCATGAAATATAAATACCGGTATTTATTTTTACCCTTTGTTATCAATTCAACACAGAATTAATTTCGCCAGTTTCCATTTTAATTCAATTATATACTTATTAAAAATAACGGAAAATAGAAAACATTTCAACATTTTAGAGAATTTAGAACAAACAAAACTTGGGATGAAGCGCACATTTTACAATGATGTTTTATTCGTGCCAGGATGTTACCATTGCAAGAAAAAAAACACCATAAACACCACTTTAAGACTATTATTTGCCAATGGAAGTGAACCTAACGGATAAGCGATCATTGGCCGTATCCGGAAAAAACAGTTGGTGAACAATACACAATTTTCCCTCTCAAAATAAACAAACAAACAAAACATTCTGGCGGCAAATAGATAATCGGCTGACGCAGAGGTTGTTTAAAATCTATTTTTGAGGGATGTTTGTGAATAAAGCTTATTAAAAGGATGAAGGTAGATGAGGTCCGTGCGTGCCTTCGAATTTCAGTGTCACTCGCTGGATGAATTTGGCATCCCAGCAACGAGCAATGGCAGAACAAATGAAAGCTTTACAACCACATGGCGCAATTTCTATGAAAAATCCGATCCAAAATAGAATGGAAGCGTCAGAAGGTGCTCGTAGTAAACACTACAACAGGCAAAATACGAGCATTTTCGTCACTGCAATTGTTAACACGTCACCTAATGGTCTAATCAAAAAAGAACTTTTGTAAGCAGAACTCAATACACCCCCGAGATACAGTTTTAAATGGGACAAGCAGTCAGTAAATTAATCTTCTCTTAGATATCTGATCTAAAAGTCTCGAATCAAATTTTTCTCACGTTTCCTTTCTCTCCCCCAGAAAATGGACAGTTAAAAACGAAAGCTCTTCCATGTCATAATTAAATTAAAAAACTCTGTTGCAAAAAATATTAAGTTAGTGATAACGAGTGACCTATTTGATAGATATAAAGAATTTTTCGGGTACTTACGTGTTATGCGTGACTAGGTGAAGCGCCACCATGCGGCGACAATGAGAATTGAATCCTTTTACAGCCATCCTACAAGCAATAAAAGACCAGTGGCCGCCTAATTTTTTTTTGGAATTTTCAAATTAGAAATTTAGAATAACGCATTGCTGTTCGCATGTTTAAAGTTTATATCGCATGTTTATAGTTCACATGATTAAATTCCAATTTCCATTCTCAAAACAACTCATTTTCGCCGCACGGTGGCGCTTCACCTAGTCACCACTCCCGCGCTGGTTTCTGCGTTATTAATATCGTTTTCCGACTTAGGGTAGGGTAGGGTAGGGCCGGAGCAAACCTGGTTTTCCAGTCGACGGGTTTTTCAGGCGAATCAGTATCCACAAGGGCCAATAAGCAGAATTCTAATTGCGCATGCTGCAATTCTAATTCTGCTTATTGGTCCTAGTGGATACAGATTCGCCTAAAAAACCCGTCGACTGGAAAACCAGTTTTGTTCCGGCCCTACCCTATGGCAACAATTAGCCACAAAAAGTTACTGTTACTTCAAAAGTTTCTCCAGTGTAGACGTAGCTTTGGATTCTACAGAAATATTATAGTTAATGTCGAAATAAAATTATAAATCTTTGTAGGCCATCCACTCCACCTATAAAAGACTGATTTCTGGAATGTATTTTTGTATACGTTTCCCGGGCTGGTACGGGCAACTTGGGTGGTCCCACAGAGTTTAAGGAGATAATAATTAAAAAAAAAAGACATTCGTGAAATTAATTTAAATTTTTCTGACAATTTGAGAATTTCCCGGTATACTTACTTGGGGATTTCGTCAATGGTTCGTCGAGTCCTTCTGGTGACGTTGACCATGGTAGGAGTGGCGTTTTCAAGATAGGGCCAAAGGTGGTCGCTGACCCTGTACACGAAGGCGTTGTAGTCGGGGTGAGTAGGAAAGTAGCGGTCAGCCGGCTCGACGAAATAATCGTCTTCGTCGGTGAAAACGACGCCGTCAAACACGCCTCTGGTGAAACGTCCCAAGACCGTGGTGTTGTCTAGACCTTTAAGATGGCCGCCGTAATGCTTTTCGATGGGCAGGGATCTTGTGGTCAGTCCGTGAATGCTCACCTTGGCATTATCGGCAAAAATCCCTTTTTCTGGGTGGACGTTGGCGATGAAATCCTTACCGAAAGCCTCGAAAGCGAGTCTTATCTGTTCGGGATTATCGATGGAAGTTTCGTTTGAAATGTCCGAATGTCCAGGTTCGTCGTCGTATTCTACGAACTCCACTTCTGCCATTTCTTTACTTTCTTCGTCGAGTCCGAAAACGCTACGCTCT
Source organism: Megaphyllum sjaelandicum (assembly GCA_034698745.1). Taxonomy (NCBI): domain Eukaryota; kingdom Metazoa; phylum Arthropoda; class Diplopoda; order Julida; family Julidae; genus Megaphyllum; species Megaphyllum sjaelandicum. Next base: position 21,070 of record JAQGBX010000641.1, on the reverse strand, counting down.
TGGAGAATGACCAACAGCCACACGGCGAAAACTTTCGTCGCTAAAAGTTTCATTTCGATTCACTTTTCTGGTTAGAAATTCACAGAAATCCAGAGCGCTATACCGGGGACAAATCGAAAATGGAACAAGTGCGTTCGCATTCGATTTTTGGAATTGAAATTTTGAATTTAGCGCGCTCGAGCAGACCACTGCCTTCGCACGTGCTTAACCTCGTGTCGGATGTCGGGTTACTTGTGTTGGATGTAGGATTCCACCAACGAGTCCATTCGAACGACGGAGGGGGGATTGTGCGGCAAAGGCAATCGAAATGGAGAAAATACTGCATTTGAATCGATTTGTTTGGTAAACTTTCTAGTAAATTCCTATTGCCGTTAGCGGTAGCATTTTCGTGTATAATTGCGATAAGTAGGACGCTGATCGTGTCGAAAAAGCGACCGAAAACGACTCGGAATGACGAGCTTGAGAAAAGTCGAATTTTAGATCGAAAATCCTGCATTGCTGGTAATGTATTTGAAAACTGCATGGACCGCTTAATCGTGGCTTGAAATGCATTGTTTCAGAAAGAAAAGGAAAATGCATTTTTGATGAATTCGGTGATTTCCTCGTGCAGGACGAATGCTTAACAAAAAATCTGCTGGAAAACTCACATCTCTGCACATAAGCTGAGAAATCCTGCATTGCTGGTAAAATATATGTTGAAAACGTATATTGCAGTATCGTGTTCTGAGGCCATTAAATGCATTATTTTGCGGAGAAAAAAAACCTTTGCATCACTCCAAGATTGGGAATTCTTGCTTTATGCAGACTAACATATTTAATCGTTGAGTTCAGGGTGAATGACATATGTTGGAATATTAGACCCCATATACACGAACGTCTCAAATAGCGCAAATGGAATGCATGAGAAATTTACTAGTGATGAGAGGTATGCACCTCAATAAATGGGGATAGCCACTGCCAATGAGAGCAATATTCAGTTCCTTTAAAAATACTTAATCTAGCATTAAAACAAAACACTCTTTCTACTAAAATTCAGGGATCTACTCATGCAGCGTGAATGCGAAACAAGCCAGCAGCTAGCAAACTCGCATCTCGCAAATTAGGCTGGGATCCCAGCGCTGCAATGGCCGAAAGACCGCCCAACCTGTACTACTGCTGTGAGATATGTGGCCAGGAAGGTCTGAAGGACGAAGAAATGCGCTCCCACATGCTCATTGCGCACATCGAGGGTGCAATTTCGTGCCCGTTCTGTGACCTAAGTGACATTTCGGCTGATGAGATGTTCTTGCATGTGAATGGGTCGCATCTGGACTACCTCAGCCCCGACGAGGAGGAGAACAACGAGGTCGAGCAGAATGCCGACTCGTCCAAGAGTCTAGATGGCCTCGGAGGGGCCTGCGCCTCCAGTGAGAGGGGCAGTGGCCGCACCAACTACAACTATGCTTTTGCTGCTAACTTGTCTTCACCGCAAAGGTCTAAGTTGAGCCTAAACCTCAAGCAGGAGCACAAGTTCAATGGCAGGATCAGCGAAAAGCCAGGCAAGTACGAGGTGATAAACCACGAGCAGGTGATAAACTGTCCCATCTGCGAGCACACGGAAACGTCGGCCGAGCGGCTCGAAGAGCACATCAATAGACAGCATTTCGACCTGACCAGTCCATCTTTCCCAGCCGTGTCACCGCTTGAAGGACTCGATGCTTACAATTGTCCGCTGTGCGTGAGGCGCTATCAGTCCGTGTCCGATCTCGAGCTACACGTAAACATGGAGCACAGGGACATTCTCAGTCCAGCCAAGCCATCTAGGATAACTCCTGCAGATGAGAACTCCAACCAGAGCTGCCCCATCTGCAGTTTGACTGGTTTTCTTAATGCGAGGGAAATGGCGTCGCACATCGAAGATCACTTTGAACGCAAGCCAACTTTGGCTAGCCCCGAAATCGTCTCCGGTCCGTATCTTCTCTTTCTGTCTTTGCTCTTCTGATATTTGGTAAGTCTGTAACGAGAATGATTTTCGATCATATTCTCAGGCTTGGATGTGTCTGCGGATTGTCTTCTAGCTCAAGAAATCGAGAAGCAAGAGCATGAGGCACGAAAAATACGCGAGCAAAAGGAATTTGAATTACTGAAAGTAAGTTTGGGAGATGCTGTTCAGCATTTTGTTGCCATCATATTTCTCTCGAGGGGAGCTTGAACAGATTCAAAAGCGCTTATTTTGGCTTTCTCCATCTCTGTGCGTCGTTTCAAGGCTCAGTACGGGATGGACAATCATGGAAGCTTCAAAGACCAGAGCATCACGAACATGCAGAAGGCGGTGTACTCGGGTGAGATGTCTGTGGCTGACTACTACAACCGGAGGGTGGAACTCAAGGTGGCCGAAATGAATGGGGTGGATGATGGTCACTCGTGCACCAAAGGTGAATTGATGGGCAGTGCCATGCTGTCCCGCTCACCATATTGAGGATGTGAAACGGCAAAAAGGTTTTTAGGAGTCGCAGTTCTCGTTTCAGGCCTCGTTCCCAAAATCCGCATCATCAGTACTAATAGCAATAACGTGCTAGGAGTGTGGCAATGCACCACCGTTGACCACTACGGCTCCACTTACGGCGACAAGGGCTGGGGCTGCGGCTACAGGAACATTCAAATGATGCTCTCCTCCCTCATGCATCACACGGGCTACAATGAAAAGTTGTTCAACGGTAGGCTCTCTGATCGCTGCATTTAATCTGCAACGACCCGAAATGTTTTATCATTTTATCTCGTGCTGCAGGTGAAAATGCCATTCCATCCATCTCCAAACTGCAAGAGCTCATTGAGTGGTCTTGGCGGCAGGGCTTTGACCCTCAGGGCTGTGAGCAACTGGGTGGCAAGCTATGCAACACCAGGAAGTGGATTGGGGCCACCGAAGTGGTCACCTTCTTGTCCTGCTTTCACCTCAGGTAAAAACAGTGTAGGCGCACTTTATTTTACAAATATTTGCAAAACCGCCCAAACACATTCCTTGAAGTGACTTGGAAAAACCAATAAACAATCTGCACTTTCACGTCAATGTGATGCAACATCTCCAATATCTTAAGGGGTTGTAGGCAGTAAAGAAAGCTCTCGCTGTTTGGAATGTACATTTTTATATTGTGCTCTAGCATGTGTCCGCTTGACGCATTTCTTTCGCTCTCCACTTTGTCAGATGCCAGCTGGTGGACTTCCATCGGCCCAGCGGTCCTGATGGAACACATCCGGAGCTCTTTCAATGGGTCCTAGAGTACTTCCAAAAACAGGAGGACTTCAAACCTCCGCTGTACTTGCAACACCAGGGTAGGAGGTCGAATTGATAGCGTGCTTTCTCTCTTCGATTTTCCAAGCTTTGTTTAAAGCAAGGATTTGTATCTCCATCTCAGGCCACAGCAGGACTATCATTGGTGTGGAGTTGCTGAAGGATGGCAGCATCCGGCTTCTCGTTTTTGATCCAAGCCACAGCAAAACCCAGATGGAACACTTCAGCAGCACGGCCAGCGCAGCCAATGGAATGCGACTTATCAGAAGGCCCCTGGCGGCCATGAAGGCCAGGCAATACCAGATTGTGGCCGTGGCTGGCATCATTGAGACAGATCAGGAGTTCCAGGTACGCGCGGCAAAGGTTCCCAACGAAAGCTTTGTCGAAACTTTCCCACATCTTTCCATTTTCTACTCTTTCAGAGGAGCAAAATCATCCATTCGATTCTGATTCCACGTGATCGCTAGCACTGACTGGGTTAGCGAGCTTAACGGGTACCCACTGGGTGACCGGTGAAAGGAACTTACAAATCTGCGCGTTAATACTAGTCACTGCCCATCCCCGCTGGATCTACTGACTGATGAGGCCATCGAAAGAAAACCCCGTGTCGACATTAGGACTCGTGAAATTGAGCCTCGTGGCTTAGGTTTAGTGGTGGATTTTAACAGATCGATAAAATGCTGAACCGGGAATCTTAGTGGACCGTTGTTTTTCCTCGATTCCTTGGCCACTATCCAAAAGTTTTCTAACAATTCATCATGACAGGTAATTGGCTAATTGAAAGATTCGGGAAATTTAACTGGCCGTTAAATTCATTAAGGAGCAGCATCGATTCTGAATAATTTTACTGGACCATTGATTTCCTCAACACATCAACTGAAGTCACTGCAACATTGCAAGTGAAATTGATTTAATGGAGGATTTTCAAGTATCAATTATGACCGGGATAACATTTTGGAAGCTAATGATGGACTGCTATCTTTCTCAAATCGTTGACAGAAACCTCAGTGAATGGCATGTTGATTTGCGAAAGATCAGTAAAGCGTAAGGCATGGGACAAATATTTGGAAATTATCTTCCTGTGGTCAAACTGAAGCATCGAAGAATGGCTGGATAGATTTGCGAAGGATTTTAACGGTTAGTTACAGCTTAGGGATATTTGAAAATGGAATTTACTAATGGACCGTTAGGAGCATCAGCACCGGTGACATTCTCTTTCCTCAATTTTTAAATTTTAGTCTGACACTTTTTAATTGGATGGCTGCAAAGCCAACTTGTGCAGAAACTCCTACCGAGACTAAAATACGCTCAGGTCTATAGCGCGTGTCGTTGTAGTGGCGCCCCTCGTGAGTGGAAAGTCGGTGTATAAAAGCGTAGAAAAGGTTTTTTTTTTTGGATCGAAACTAGTTTATAGATTTTCGAGCATGCAATAACGTAGTTAGACCGCGAGCTAACCATGGTCAATCTATGCCCACCGGTAAAACACCCCGCTTCGTATTTTGCTCTTGTATATTAAATACAGTATTACTTCGAGCAGGATGTTTTCTAAGCATTTATTTAAATTAAAACTACTTTATATAAACTAGTTATAGCATTGATAAAATTCACCGTTTAAGAAATCTTGCTTTAATTTCACTAAAACGATGAATGATGATTAGTTTGACGAGAAATAGAAAATTTGAAATTAATCCTCCAAAATTGTGATACAAGAGAAACTTAAAAATTGACGACAATTATGGAAAATTTGTTGAAATGTTGTATCTTGCTGAAACATTTTTAATAAAAAGCAAACCTTATGAAAAATGTAGTTATAAATATGGAATAATAATTTTGAAAAATCTGTTAAAGCTGTGGTAAGATTGCACAGAGTTTGCATTTTCACCAATTTCTAAACTTTTTCACTCAAAATTGAACAGGTCAATACAATATATATATACTTTTTCAACAGATTTTCTGCAATTTTTTCAAAGATGTTTCTGATGTGAATAATGTTTAAAAGAATACTGTAATTTATTTTGTAATCGAAAGAACTGTTGACTATTGTGATGAATTGTAAAGTTAAATTATATTGAAAATGAAGTGGGGTTTGTGGAAAATTGCTACAAACTGAGGTTATTTTAGCGAACAGATGAGTGATATCCATAAAATCTTGGGATAAATGCAGTTTTCTTGATATGTAGATAATATCCGCTTTAGATACTGAATATCCAGCGTCAGTTTAATACTCAAGGTCTAATTGAGAGAAAAAAAAATTCCGCAAAATGAAGGACTTAATAAAGATTCATCAGTTTTAAGATTTATTTGTTAAAAAGCTTTTTGTTTTCTGTGTGTGGGAATAACTTTATTACACAAAAACAACACTTGTAATTATCACACAAATACAATTTACGACCGAATCGCTAAGTAATGCCTCGGTTACACGAGCTTCAATTGGACCTTTGACCGGCTGCACCGAGCTAAGACTAGCTAACCGGCGATTTTGCGAATTTTTGCTGATTACGCTAATCTGAGATCGATTCATCCTGATATCAAAAAGTTTTTTGTGAATTATAAAAAATGACTGTTTTTGTAATTTTTATGAAATGTAGTTTTAATTTGCAGCAAGGAAACAAATTTAATAATAAGTTCAATTTCCTGGCAGAAAATCTTGCAAAAATGCTAAAAAATGTACACGAAAGATGGTAGCACCATCTTAATGATTGTTGTTTTCATTGCTGATAAGCTGGTTGCACCAAGCTAGATTTAAATTAACTGCTGATAGAAGAAATGCCAGTTATTGTATTTCAATGTTCCGTTAAATGACGGAAATCTTGCAATGGGTGTGGCCTTTAATAGGCTAATTACTAAGCTAAACCCTGGCTTTGAGGCTTTGCTAGATAAATCGAACAAACTGAGCATGGTGCCACCAAAATATCTTTTTAGATTTCAGGTCCATTAATTCGATCCTAAAATCAAGTACCTACAACGGTAAAAGTTTCAGAGACAATCCCTTTTACAATGAGAGATTCTTTCGTAAAGTTGCAATTTCTTGCAAGTTTGTATTTTTTTAACTTCTACAAATGTCCTGTCTATTAGCCCTATTTTTATAATTTCCTTAAAATGGGAACATCGATAAATGCTTAAAATATTCAAAATCGGTGTAAACTTTCGTTGGATTGTTTTTCAACAAGTAAACGACAAAACAATTAAAAAAGTGCATGCAGAAATGTTTTAAATATTATTTAAAATTTTTTAAAATACAAGTTTGCAGCAAAACACATTTTTCTCTTTAATGAACCTGTTACAGATCTCTGAGAATTTTTACTATTATGAGTATTGACTCCAGGATCTACCAAAACTGAGAACTGGCTATTTTTTGTGAGGATTCAAAGAAATTGTGTCCTAAATGCTGCAATCGCAGCACAAAACGTTGCGATGGGTCTTATTTTTTCTCTTTCGACATACCATATTTACAATCATAAAACTTGTTGGCGAAACGTTATCTTCCCGCTCATAACGAATAAATTTGCAATACTATACGAAAAGCAAAGTATTTTCTCGCGCATAAAATTTTTTTATTAAATTGACCTAATTTGGCTAAGGGTCTGTTTCGTGGAGGAGTTTCGACGAGGGATGAAAAACGAAGGTACGAAAACGTGACTATCAAGAGCGCGGAGAGTTAAGGGGAGGAACTTTTATAAAAAAAAGAATAATATTAATAAAATTACGGGGGAAAAAAGTGGTTTCCATACGCTTTTTGCCCCTTCGTTTTGTGATCTTGAAGGCTTCGCTTCGTAGACGAGCATCGATGCAACGAAAAACTGTATTTCGTAGGGTGACATCTCCTCGAGCGAATGACCGCTTGCTGCTGCAATTTCTTTTGTAAAACCTGTAAAATTAATTTGGAAAATCTGAACACTATACGCAGATTAATGGATGATGGTAGATAGAAGTCTAAACTGCAGTACAATCCTGGGACTGGAAACTAAAAAAAGATTGCGACATAAAGAAGAATTCGGATGAAATTTATGAAAAATTACTAATTAGGGTCAAATTTAAAAAAAAACTTAAATGTGAATGTATTTGATAAAACAACAAAAACTTCGACGATGTTCATGCTAAAAAACATAAATCATTGAAAACTTTTCCAAGTTAATTTAACATTGGTGAAACGAGGGAAATGAGCAACAAGATGTAATTTTTAAAAAGCTTTGCCATTTGCCAAGTTTGTTGCATTCGGAGAAACTGCGTAGATAAAAAATGCAAATCTGAAATTATTTTTGGCCAAGAACTCTAGTTTACCTATACTCACCTTGTGAATTAAGTGGTGGTGATGTTGTCTCCAACTTCTCTGACCATTCTGATTCTCTGCAGCATTTTCGCGATAGTTTCTTTTCCTAGAGACATCGTCGAATACCACACTGGACTGTCTGGGACACAAGAGCGCTCGGGATACAGATAAAATATGTCGTTGCGATTCTTGATGCTCTCCGGGCTTAAAACGTTTTATTTCAAGACAAGTTGATAAATCCGTTCAATAATCGCAAAAAGAGATTTAGATGAAAAATCCACACTTACCATTTGGAGAGATAAAACTCGTATAATTTAACTGGACAACGCAGCGGATTGTCCAGATTCTCAACTTGCTCATAGGAAGGAATCGCTTCTTTTCGCCTCCTCGGCGAATCTGCTTGAAAGTTTGGAAGATAAGAGAGAAGCTTGAGATGGCAAATCACAAAATTAAATTCATGTACTAGTCGAAAGTTGGTTTTTATGCTTCTAACAGTTTCTACATTTTTAGCGATTGCGATGAAGTGCTGCTCTCTACCTGTGGTAAAACAACTTCCGTTTTTCAGACCAACCTTTGACTTGAGAAGGAGGGTAATATCTGAGCAGCACGTTTCTTCCTCCCGGACTCCCTTTGGCCGTACTTCCTGGCGTTTTCTTCCAGTGTTTCAGGATGTGCGAGAACGAAAGCTGCAGGTGATCATCGATTGACTTTAGCATAAAAAACTTTGTATTAAAATACATGAGGGTGTTTAGAAGGACGTGCGGCGAATGGGCGCCTAGCTGCTTGCACTCCCACAGAATCTCTTCTTCGATTCGAGTCAGAAAACAGCCTACTTGACAAAAACGAAATTATTTAACATAAAGCATGATAACGTCTGACGAGTTTGCCTACCAAAATGCTCAATGTGAACCTACCGTCAGTCGTCAGAGTCGCCTCGTACCTCTGCAGAACCTCGTTGAGGCATTCCGTAAACTTCTCGTAGTACGCGTCTGAAAATATGTTGTCGATTCTCCCGTTTTCAAACAAATATTGTTGGATACCTGCATAGCCAAAAAAAAAAACTATTCCTTAATGCTGCCAACCAAAATCGGCGCCTCTAGTATTCCTTAACTTTCCACGAGGGTACAAACCTAAGCATAAATAGTAGATGCTGTCGGGAGCATACTCGTCGCCGTTAGGCTTGCGCACTTCTTTGATGAACAGGCAGAGCGAGTAATTGAGTTCATCTGCTGACAACTGCAGGATGTCAGTCTTGAAAAGCTTAAGTTTGCGGTTGGTTTGTGAAGCTTTCTCCAGCTGGGTGTTTTTCTGCAACACCCAGTGTTTCCAAGCATTCACTCCGTAAGAAAACTACGGAAAAAACCGGAAACTCGAATATAAATAACGAGCAATTAGGGCAACGAAGTAATGCGCTTCAGTCCCATTAAACTGACACGTGCTGAAAGCATGTACAGTAGGTGACATACTACAGCGAAACTGAAGTCAGATAGCAAGCAAATTATCTCAAAAGCTACGCTATTGTAACCAAAGCGATTGTTCAATTTTTTGGCATGCCATCTACTGTAACAAAAAATACTACAATTAAAGCGGTCGACGATTGCTGAGCGGTAGATAAGAAATGACGATCTGTAAAATTTTCCAAGACTAGGACAGACTTAGTATGGAGACTATTAGAGATAAACAAATTTTATTATGCTCCGTTGGAAGCCATAAAACAGTATCACTGTATATGACGAAAAATATGCAACTGAAAATCCAAAAAAGCTATTTTCACTTTTTTTGACTGAATACAAAAAATAGGCGTCCTACCTCTTAATTAAACGCAAGTTAACTAAACTCCTGAATATTGAATTGTCTACAATTCACCCAGGAGACAAATTGACCATATTCAGAAATTGGTTCCCACCTTAAGAACACAGTTGGACTCCAACTGCGGCGCCCCAATTGGCCTGAAGTCAAATTGCGTGGCGACAGGTGGCGTGTGTGGTGGAGGCGCCACGGGCGAGGGGCTGTCTGGCTCCCTGTCTAGCGCATCTTCCAGCCTCGCCCTCTTCCTTCCCCTGCCCCTCGCTCGACTGCTCGACCTTTTATTGTTCCTGGCTTGCCCCCTGAGCTCCCTCGCTGACACGTAGCTTCCGTTTTCCTCACCCGTCGAATTCAGGTCCGGTGACTGATTGGAAAGCACGTTCTCCAGGTCTCCTGGCTGTTCCATGCTGCTGGCCATGCGCAGCGCCATCTGAAGCACCTCATCTCCGAATGTGCTCGCGGGCTGGCATGTGTCTGGCATGGACGTCTCTACGACAAATCCTTCCTGCTTCTCAGAACCTGAATAAAAAACACAAAGTGGGGTTGAACACGGGAAATATAGGATAGTCTTGATATACATTTCAGCAAAATTAAATTTTTTAAAATCAGGGTTTTAATGGAAAAATTCACATGATACTGGTAAGAAATGCCAAAGATAAAATTTGTAGCTAGGGGTTTGATCTCTGCCAAAAATCTTATCTTGAATAAATATTTTCAAGAAAGGTTAAATGTTGAAATCATGTTGCAGGTCCTAGAAATGTGACTTTTGACTTACTGGCATCGTTGCTGCTGGACTGCTCGCCATCAAGCCCCTTAGCACCCATTTTCCCCATCAAAGCTTTTGTGTTGGTCTTGGCTGCCGCACTGTCTTCTGCAACCATTTCAGCCATCAGGATAAGATCGGCTTCAAACGGATTGTTGGGAATCTTCTGCTGGATCTCTTTAATCTGCTTGAAGATGCCCTGTGCAGAGTCTTTGGTTGTGGGGATGAAGATGGGGACAGGGATGGGCAAGGGAAAGGCGACAGGGAATGGGACAGGGGTGCTGTACATTCGCATCGGAACCGGTATGAAAATTGGCACAGGGATGGGAATGAAAACAGGATGCTCGCGATACTCGCCATCTGAAAAGCCAAAAACCAAACTCGTAAGCATTTTAGGAAAATGACACTTTCAAGTTGTTTCTTATTTGTGTAGCGCACCTGTTTGCGACGATTTGTGACAGGGATGGGGTTTGCAAGAAACCCCCTTAGTCTGCGTCATAGGCCGGCACATCAGCATCTTGTTTTTCTGCGGCTTCACCGGCGCCTGCTTTATGATTACTTGCTGCGTGATTGTTGGTGACATCGTTTGCGTACCCATCACTTTGTGAATCTGAAAGATTGGCAGGTTTATAAGCTGGTGGAAGATGCGAAACGGTTTGTTTTGGAGTGAAAGATATTTGCTCTTTCGACTCACCTTCGTGACTACTGGGGGCGCAGTCGGGCGGATGGAGATCGCTTTTGTGATCTGCGGCTGTGGTTGCGGTGTCGGCTGACTGGGGGCCAACGACACGACAGAAGATATGATGGGAGTACCTAAGCATTGAGACAAAAAATTAGTGAATAACAGCAATCCTTAACTTGGCAGCAGCAGTGACATACGTTTTAAAGATACATGTAAACCTGTTTTAAGCCAATCATAAAGTGAACACACCACACATTAAGCATCCTATTCCGAAATTCGGATAACTAAAAAGCTCAGAAATCCAAAACTTTTGGAGCGCTGACAAATGGAAAATTCCACGCCTGTTTCTCGTGGTTGAATGTACACAAAATATGTCTCATATACTCCAAATGCAAATATCAATGAACTTCGTTTTTAGATGCTTCCCATTCCCATGATGAAACTTTTTTGATCAATGGTTAGAATTTAAGATTGAATTCACATTACTTGATATTTTACGAAAATATCAGTTCTCTCAATTTCATTAATGTTTACATTTAAAAATAATTCAAAACATCGCGCATGAACTGGTCTACATGTATATCATTTAAAATAATTGGGAAAACACCCCTCTCTACATTAAAGAAAGAAACAAATTCTCACCAGATGGGGTGCCCGTCGTAGTAGTGGCCACTGTCACTGTCCTAGTGGTGACAGGCTGAGGAGTGGGCGATGGCGCAACCACCGGCGCCACATTGGTAAACTGGCCTTGGAACTGCATGACGCAATTATAGGAACAGAAGTTGCGGATGGATGCATCGCTCATGGTCAGGTGGTACTGCGCCGGCTTCACCTGGTGACAGAAGTCGCACTGGATGCGCTTCGACGACGTGGCGTTCAGGCTGACCCTAAACAGCGACAGGCAATTTAGCGAACAAAACAGCTGCACATGGTTGTTGGAGTCGACCCGCTCAATCATGTCGAAGTTGTACTTCTTCACCTTGCACCACGAGCATGGCACCACCTTACGGTGGTAAAGCACAAACACGTTCATGCAAGCCTTGGTGCAGAAGCGTTTGCTCGTGCCCTCGAACTGTATGGTCAACTGGCAAGTGACGTCCAGATCAAAAAACTTGTGGCACGTGTCGCAGATTGACGTGTTAATCTTGTTGGCGTAGCGGAAGGCTGCAATACATGGCTCACTACACAGTTTGTGGATTTTATTTTCGAATGTGACCTGAAATAGGTAGAAAACAATTAGTGAAAAAATCTAAGAACCGTAGATACAGATTTTAAGAAACGCAATTTTACTTCGACTTTGACTGATGTGACTTTGTTGCACACCGAGCATGGCTCTATGGAAGGTTGGCTTGGCGTCACACTCCCCATCGTCTCATACTTCTCCATACATGACTGACTACAGAACTCCTGTTTATAACGAACATGATCAACGTAAGCACACAGTCTTAGTTTCAGAGATAGTAAGAAATAGAGATAGGTATTATGAATAATTCTGCAAAATGTATATTACGCCGTCATTTTTCTGCAGAAAGTATAAATTTCCATGTACTTTTCACATCAGGCTTAACAAATCACTACACCTCCCAGTTTTTATGTAAAAATAATTTGCATTCTATTTAAATTGATTTACTTTCAAAATTCTTGAGTAGATGCATAACTTTTATTTTTTGAAGAAAAATTGTTTGCATGTAAGTATTATATATTTCAAGGGCGACATGCACTGGGTTTTAGCCAAACATTTGGCCAATTTATATGGTCAAACAATATCTTACGATCTGCCATTTAAAACGTAAAGAGTAAAACAGCCATACATACCTTAAATTGCCCCTTGTCGCCAACAGGAGCTAGAAATCCCTCTGTCCCCGAGGAAATGTCCTTTTGGCAGTAGCTACACACCTTCAGTCCCTTCTTAAACTCCTCGAGACAACCGTTGCTACAGAACTGTTTTATGTCACTGCCAAAGCGCACACAGTACTTGCCCAGGGATGTTTGCTGCACTGCGTTGTTACAGTAGGCGCAGTGACTGCCTAGGTAGCTCTGGTATTTACCCAAGCACTCCTCGTTGCAGAACTCCATGGCCTCCCACGTGAGGCACTTACTGCGGCTTTGAATGTGGTTGCCGCACTGGGCGCAGGCGCGCTTCAGGCCCTGTGTGGCCTGGTAGTTTTTCATGCACTCTTCCGAGCACAAAGGCTTGTTCTCACCCACGCCAGGCAGCAGCCCCATGCCATTCTTGATCTCCTTGTGGCATACGTTACAATGGTCTTTGGGGTGCATCAGGCTGCGCGTGATTGGCCGGTTCTGAGCGATGATGTCACGGATAGCTGGTGCTGTGACAATATGCTGTTTGGTGCGAAACTCACGGAAGCAGTTGTCGTCGCACAGGAATTTTGTAGTGCCCAGCATCAGGACCTGGTATTTGCAAGGCTTCGTCTGAAAATTTAACGGAAACGAAAATGGGTTGTGAACAATGTGTTTTATCAAACTTTGATACCCTTGCCTGTGATGAAAAATTGACGATTGGAAAATTTCGTGGAAAATAACATACGGCATTTAAAAAAAATGCACAGAAAATTTGTAGCAAGTTTAGACAAAGGTATTGGGAATTTGCAGGCTATATTTTTTAGAAATTCAAGAAATTTTTCCGCTTGGAATGTAAAGTTTAAAAAAATGTTAAACTAAACAATATATAACGAAAAGATTCAATGAAATCCAAGATAATGTTTTGCAGTAAGTAACAAGGCTTTGGTTAATTTGTTTCCACGTCACAACGTTCAAGATGTCGAGGGGATTTTTGAACAGTTGTAGCAGGAAATTTACCTTGTTGCAAAAGGAGCATTCTCTCTTCTGTGGCCCTTTGGAAGTTGTCTTGACGCTGCTTTTTTCGGCCGATTTCTCAGTGTTCTTCTCATCTGCTACCTTTTTTTCTTTATCCTCATCTCCAGTTTCAGGTACAGATTTTTTGTCATCCACGGAGGCGGCATTGTCGTTGCCTTCTTTGGATTTGTCTTCTTCACCTCGAAAAAACAGTAACAAATATTACATTTGCAAAGATAAAAACTGGATGAACCTGCTTTTAAAAAAGATATGAAATACACCAAAACAAATCAACATCCGATTTTGCTCTGAAGTCATCTCAGAAATTTTACTGACCTTTCTTGACATTGTCGGTGGATGGTCCTGCCAAATTGTTACTCAGCTGAATAGCATCTTTGACAGTTTCGTCAACTTTTTCGTAGCCAAATAAACCCAAAAGTTCATTCATTGTGTCAGCTGCATAATTCTGCAGTATTCCAAAACAAAAAATCACGATATTTTAATGATATACATGTAATTATTAGCATCTAAAATTCCAGTTTCGGAATGCAAAATCGCCCACTTACCTTCATTTCAGTTTCATCTGTTGTTTGCTTGCTTTTCTGAATTGGTGAAAAATGACAAAAACGATGACAATTAACATGACCTGTCAACCAAACTTATTATGAGAAAATTCTTTAAAGAAACGTTATGCTGGTAAATACCTTTGTAAGTTTATTGGCTATGGCCTCTATCCCTGAATGTTTTTCAGATGTGTCTGATTTATCAGAGACTTCTTTGGCACCCTATTTATGAAAATGAAATACTTGAAAATGAAACTTTTTTTAAACTAGGATTTTTATTGAATAAAAGAAAAAGGAACACATATGAGAAACTCTAAGATTTGAAGGCAAAGTTGCTCTGATGGTACATCGCCTTAACATATTTTATGTTTCTATTTGATTTCATGTGCGAGAGCACTGATTTAATTAGAAATATTCTTGTAAGACCACAGAATATCAACAACAGAGAAAATTGCTTCACAAAATACATTTTTGACAACACAATTTGCTCACCTTGACCTGACTGTCTTCGTCACTCACATCCGAATCTTTCTCTTCTTTGGTCTTCTCCATTCCAGACTCTTTCTCACTGTCTTCAGCATCTTTTTTGCTGGGCAGCGGACTGTCTTCTTCAGTGACTGTTCGCACATCCAGTATCGCGAGTATTGGCATAGCATCTTCATCCCCATCCTCCTTTGCTGCTTCTTCCTGCACATCCATTTTCTGTACACCATCATTAGTTTTTCTTCTTTCATTACTTTTCTTGGTCTGTTTTGGCGTTTGCTTCTCTTTTATTGATTCTGCCGAGGTTTCTTCGGTCTTGTCTCCCTCAACATCTTCATCTTTTTCTGAACCTTTCTTTGAATCCTCTTGAGAGGCTTGAGATTCTTCGTTTTCGCTCCCCTCTGAATTGTCTTTGCTCTCTAGAATAGATTTCACTTCCGAGATTGCAATATTTCCACTTGCATCATCCTCTTCCTCATCACCTTCAGTGGATATAACACGGACAATGATGGGACTCGCTGCCTCGAGATCCTCATCCTCTGCTTCTTCCACTTTTGAATCACTTTCGTCATCATCTTTCGGCCTATCAAGATTTTCCGTTTCCTCATTGTCATTAGCCTTATCCTCCTTTTCATCATCCTTAGACTCGTCTTCCTCTTCATTACCAACTGTTTCCTTGGGCTGAATATCAGATACTGCTGCATCCGATTCCTTGTCTGCAGATGCACTGGAGGCTTCATCTTCCTCGCCACTTTCCTTCACACTGACTTTATTTTTCTCATCCTCACTTTCCGAAGCGTCTTTTTCCGACTGTTCCCCAATTTCATCTTGTGCATCTAAGGAAAAAACAAATAACTTTATGTTTCGAGCACATCTTTACCGTTTCAAGTCTCAAGTTTTTATACCATGAATGATTCATACACCATTAATTGCTTGATGACAAAAATTATCCCAATGTTTTATTAGATTGGGATAATTTTTAACATCAAAAGTGCCGAAAAAATCATTAGTTGTCCATATAAATGTTTTTGAGAAAGAACAGTAGCAGTGCTTTTTACACTGCCAAAATTTCCAGATTATAAATTACTAATGTTCATATATAAATTCCACGAGGATTCAAAGATCTAACCTATATTTAAAATTCACAGATCTTTCTTCACTGCACAAAAATAAAATTCTTTTATTTAGTATACGGAGGCTAACTTTCGAAAGTTTTACATTGCAGGAATATGCCAGATGAATGCCACAACTAAAACCAGCCATTTAATGAAATATTGCAATAAACAAAAATAAATCTTCTATGTCAAGGCAAACGTCACGTATACATTATCTTTGGTATACTGTATATCAAGATACAAACACTGAAAAAGACGCCATTCTCCCCATTATCACATAAGGGACGTTGTTAACTTGATTGTATAAAATGTAACTACATTTAATTTTAACGTAGGCCTACTTTTTATTTTGATAAAAAAAATGGGAAAATCTGAGAAACATAAATTACGAGACACCTAGTAACAAAATTATACTTTGCTGTGACGAAACATTTCCGACACATTTTCATCATTTAAATACAAGGTTACTTTCAACAAGTTAATCATAACTGGTATAGGCATGGCGAATCTCTTTATCAACACCGGCATTTCTAAGAATCTATGAATTTTATTAATAAAATAAGGCACATAGGCCTATGGCCTCAATTCAAAAACATGTATTGGTTTGAGAAACAATGTTGAAACAATATTTATTTCAGTATTTTTGAATTTTTTCTTGACTTCTAATTTTAATTATTATTTCTCCTTGTCATCCTCGTGTAAAACTTCAAACCATACTTACCATCTTCAGCTTCATCTGCTGAGGCTGCAGCTGCCTTGACCTTTTCGCTGCTGTCCGCCGGACTCTTTTCAACTACTTCATCATCTTCTTCCTCCTCATCGGTAGCATCTTGCTCTTTCTCCCCCGTTTCTTCACCTTCACTTTTTGCAACTTCTTCGTCCACTTCCATAGGATTGCCTTCCGCAGGACTGTCTTTTGCGGCACTGTCACTAATACAGTCGCCTGGAGAGGGGCAGGGAGAGACGTTCTCCACTTCCATAGGCTCGCGGCTGTCGTCTGCACTTTTGTTGTCCTCCTCAGCCTCGCTACCAGCGTTTGATTGACCATCATTTTCTATAGAATCACTTTCTGCCTCCTGCGACTTGGTCCCACGTTCTTCATTAATCCTGTCCACACTGATACTGGCATCGTCTGTTTCAGCGTCTTTGGCTGAAGGCGAACCTGCTTTCAATTCGTCTTTCTTGGCACCTTTTCCCAGGCTAGAATCGCCCTTCTTGCACACCTTCTCTGGCACTGACTCCTCTTCCACATCTGACATTTTTTCTCCCCCGATAAAGTCGATGTGATCAGTCACCACTGTAAATAATGAAAAGTACAACTTTAGCAAGAGCTCGATGTGCTAAACGATTTTGAAAATCAGGAAGTGTAATAAATTTAAAAATAAAGCAAGCATATATAATGTGATCTTTATCGTGTTAAAATAGATACAGTAGTAACACATGTCACACTGCAACCATATTGCTTAGAACTAATGTTGATGCATGTTTTGACTTTAATTACATGTACCGATTTTTTGTAATATGTTTAGGAAATATCAAATAAAAAGATAACATCTGATATTTTTTCCAGAAATAAGAATTAAACATATTGAAAGAGCTTTGTTGTATTTTTTATAATATTTGGTTTAGTCTATGTATTTATTTCAGCTCTTCGAATTATTTTTTTCAATATTTACTAGTTTATTCAGATTTCATAAATATTAACTTAATTATTTTGTCAGATTTCGATCATCCAAAATTTGTTTAAAATTATTTATTATGTTTAATTTCAATAACTGCGTGAAATTTTAGTTGATTTGTTTAGATTACTTTTTTATTTACTTTTCCTTTAATTTCATTAAAAAAGTAATGATTATTTTATCTTCGAGGTGGCAGAGGGGAGTAAGAATTGAAAAAGGTCCAATAATGTACTAAAGGTTTATTGATGAAGAATTTATTCTATTTCTTCAGATCCGTTTATAATTTAGACATTTTGGAATTCAATGAATGTGCAATGATGGTCAACAAAGAAAATGCTGCCAGAGCAATATATTTTTTATTTTAATAAATTTGAACACGGAAGGCCATTTCTTTCTTTCACATAATGTTATTTCCAAATTCTTGGACTTTTGATTATGTGCAACGCACACGATGATCAATAATTTGATGTTATCATCGGGTGCAAGCTGTTAATTTAATTACAACTTTATGGTAGATATAATTTCCTGCTGGTGAGGCATCAAATTCTTAAATACCGCTATTTCATCCTAGATCAGTTAGTCTTTCTTCTATAATATGATACAGTAACAAGCATAAACAACTTATAAATCTACAATATGTGTGGATATACTGTAGGCCTACGTTGGATTTCAGCAGGCAGTTTTTGATAAGTTGCTTTGTCATGTTTTTCCCCCCTGTAACAATGCCATAATCTGATTAATTTTAATACTACACTGTAGTCAATTTGAACATTATTTGTCTTATGGCATATATGATACATTTTCTGCCGATCGCACCTAAACAAATTGACTCAAACTGCAGAAATTTCAGATAAACAACCCTTTCAAGCCTTGTGCAAAAGGCATGGTGACTGCAGTAGGCTTGAGATTGAAAGGGTTTTGGAGTATCCTGATGATTATGACGTGACTTTTCAACACGTTTTAATTACCTCACAATAGTAACAACACTGTATACCAGTGTCTGCCGATTTCCAACTGTTATAGGTTTAAATGTTTAGGCAATTAATTAACACTGCTTTTAAAGGAACAAATTTTGTTGATATGGTTTATTAAAACATTTAATGCAGGCTACTGTATTTCTAAACGGTTTAACGAGAAAAGTTCGTAATATGTGGTGATCAATGGTGATACATATAAAACAGCTAGATTTAGGTTGAACTTCCCCTATATGAAGTGCTCAAGACCAGCAGTGTGTTTCGGATTTTATTTTGAATTTTGGAATATTTGCAATTGCCTAATGCGATATCTTATTGATAGAACCATTCATTTTGCATTATGTACATTACGTTTCATAGAAAACTATTTACTGTAGGCTAGTTTAGTTTAGTTTAGTTTAGTTTAGGCTATGTACTGGACATAGCCTGGAGACAATTTTATATAATATTTTAATAACATTGGACATAAAACAAGGTTTTTAATACACTGATCCACGAGAACAGATGTGGAATAATTTCCCACTTTTAGACGTCATGTCTTATTTTGGAATGTTGGGTTTTTGAAATATGGGATAAGGGAGACCCAACGAAATTTAGTTGTCTGACAAATTAAACAGTAAAACCAATTAAGAAAAAAGCAAATTAGAAATATCTGTCGACGTCTATGAAATTACTAGAAATCATTAAAAAGGACAATTTTGCAAATAAAATGGCGTTGAAAAACAAAGGACTCTTTAGTAGGCCTAACATTCTAAATGAGTTGCCATTGCAATTTCACGAATTGTGCTCGTTGTGACAAATTCCGCGTCGCATATTTCCACGAATGAGCATTTGATTTCAATCTATTAATGGAAAGGAATGGGATTTCCCTGGATAAAGATACATTTTACCGCAAATAAACTCATCTTTTTGCGAACATTTAGGCCTAGCGAACTCTTCAGACGGCCCCGTTCTAAAAGCGCGAAGCTGGACAGCAAACTTTTCGAATCACCCTCGCCCAGAAAAGACATTTTCCGAGATTAAACCAAAACTGGGAAGTTTCAACGTTCAAAATTTTTTTACCCGGCAAAACTCCCGATATATTAATCGTCGGCGAGGTTAAATTTTAGGCAACGACACTAAAAATATTGCAAAATAAATAAATTTTAATTCGGCATGGCGATCACACTGCCCCACCCATACTTAATCAACGGGGCAACTCGGGTTTCGGATTGCACGCGGACGCAGCGTTCCGTTCGATTTTCCGAACGCAACCCAAATTGCTTAAATTTAATCAAAAGGTCGAAAATAAATTTGCCAACATTTCTCAAATTTGAGTGCTTGGTAAGATCCTTAGTTTTTAGGTCTTGAAAAAAACTTTGATATTCTGTACTGCTTTTAAGACTATGCGAAGCCAGGTCAGGTACGAAGCGAAAATGCGCAAACGAATTCCTACAGGGTTCCCCAAAAATTGATGGGCTCTTCACCACCTTGGCGTTTCATTATCATGCTTTCCCTCTAAAATTTGAACGTCAACGTGGTTCCTTTGCGAGCCTGCATCGCGTTTTCGACGCCCGATTAACGGCGAGGAGATGTTGTTTTTCACGCGAATGTTAAGCGTATCAAAAACTGTCTCCACAGTCGCCGTTTGGCGCTGTTGTTGCGAGAGACATCGAAAGGCGCCAAGCCACAGACGCCACCACTTGAGCGCTTACTTCGACCATAAAAAAGTGGCACTTGCTTCTCCCCAGAGCCCCTTTACGCGCATATTTTCGACGTTAGCTTAAACGTACCTTACCTTTCGGATGCTAATCTTTTCTTTTTGTTGCCAAACGCTGGAAATTGACTCGAAGGTGTCAGCCATGTTGTGTGCTTCGAAATGTGGGTGGCGCTTCGAGCGGGCGAACGGGGATTCAAAATGGAGGAGTCGACTACGGCGCTCCCTACGAATTTCCTGCTAATTTACCGTTTAATCTTTGTCGCATGCACCGAAATCGTCCAAAATCAACGGGAACATCTACCAATAATGTTATTAAAGACGTCTCCCAATGATTCGCGCGTCCTTGGACGTTTTTACATAAACAAACTGTCGTTTTTTTGGTGTACGCTAAGAATGAACTGTTCTAAGATCAATGCCCGGTAGTTTTCGAGCGACCCTCGTTGTTTTCACATCGTTTTCAGATCTATCACAGCTTGTCGTTGAAAAAACGTGATCAAACTTATCGTCAATCGCCAAATTTTGGCGCCCGCTAATTATGCGCAACCCTGTATAGATGCCGGCGGTGTAAACTACTTATTGGCATCCCTGTAATTTTTTCTTCCATTGTGCGAGACATTCAGTATAAAGATGGGCGAGTCCATTGCCGCCGTTACCATGGTTACTATTCTTGGTTCAAGTAGATTTCGGCAATGGCATATTTGCGAATCGAGACGATGCATTACCGAATTCGTCCATTAAAACGCGCTACAAATGAATTGTTTTTATGATGTTCTTGTAGAAATACGACAAAAACGGTGATACTTATCTAAATTTTACACTTTTACATTATTACAAACTCGTACAAATCACAGTGTGATATTGCATGAGAGCGGAGCGACACTCTCTTTAGAAGTTGAAATTAAATTTGCGGGCGCCATGTTGAATCTGAATTTCATAGGGAGTGTCGTACAT
>JAQGBX010000640.1:0-32494 GCA_034698745.1 Megaphyllum sjaelandicum | reverse complement strand
TGGCGGGACCAGCATATTTTTTGATTTTAGAGAGGATTTGATTTTACACGGGTTGATTTTAGACAGGTTCTACTGTAATGGTTAAGGGGAGGGGGTGGGTGGTAAGGGTTACCATGGCACCTATTTCCGATTCGAGCTTTTACAGGATATTAAGAACGATGGTAATGGTTAAGGGCTAGTTAGAGTAAGGGGGTACCCCTTAGCGCCCTCGACACGCACTCCAAAGTGATATAGTAATGGTACGGGGTGATAAGGGGTAATGGTGGCAGTGGTAAGGGAGGGGGGTTTAAGGGGTGAGTATTTTTCTTTATATCGAAGTTCACCCTCTCCTTTTAGTCTGGCGGCCCCTGGGTGAGCGCCAAGGGGGCGCTCTGGGAATGGTAAGGGGGAGGGGGAGTGGCCCCCTTATCGCTCGCGTGCGCACTTCTCGTTAATTTGGACTTATTTTGATCGGACGGCGTTTAATTTTATCTTTTATATACGAGGTGACATTAAAAAAACGAGATTCTGTTAAGGGGCTTTCTTCCCCCTACCCCCCCTTCCCCTAGAAAGCCCCTTAACATTCTTGGTGCTTTTTTCTTCACGCGCCTTTGGCATCGTCTATACATTATACGCGCTAATTAATTATTGCATTTTTTTTAATTTTCGTTAAAGAAATAATTCTTAGGAGTTTTTTTAAAAATATTTTTGGTAATGGTCGCACGCACGCAAACGGGATTTAACCTCGTCCCCTTAATTCGTCTCGCTTTAAGGGTTTCAGACTCGTGTTTTAATAAAGACGAGTAAACGTGCATGTGAACATTTAGGCCTAAATGTCCAGAGTTATTTTAGAAATAAATTTTAATTTTTATTATCTGTTTATATGAAAAGTTTTCAAATAATTTGACAAAATTGAGATATTCTTTACTAGCCATGCATGCATGGAGCTTCAATTTTTGTAAAATGAATTTGATTTGATTTTGGAACAAGTGGATGGCGTTCCATGCATGGTTGTTATGGAAACTGGGAAAACGTTGTCATGGTAACAGCGGAACGAAATCGTTCCATTTTGCAGAAAATGAGAAAATGAAACTATGGTAACCGTGGAACGCGAGATTCCATTGTTGGAAATTGAGAGGATGTAACCGTGGCAACCGTAGAACGAAAAATTCAATTCGTAAAAAATGAGAAATTTGAAACTATGGTAAACATGGAACAGGATGTTCTATCCGTAGAATTTAGAAACTTAGATTATGTAACCGTGGCAACCGTAGAACGAAAAATTCAATTCGCAGAAAATGAGAGAGTGAAACTATGGTATTTGGTAACGTGGAACAGGATGTTATATCCATAAAATTTATAGAAAATGAGATAACGTAACCATATGGTAACTACGGAACAAGATGTTCCATCGTTAGGAAATGAGAGGATGTAACCGTGGCAATGGTAGAACGAAATGATCCATTTGTAGAAAAAGTTAAAAAAACTGGTAACCTTAGAACAGGACGTTCCATCTGTAGAACCTAGGGCCGGTTGCACCAACAGAGGTTAAGAATAACCCAGGGTTAACCCACTGCATAACTGTAGGTTAACCCACTGTCGTGTTGCACATGCACGGGTTGGGTTAAAAATTAAGAGAAAGGTTAACCCAACCAGTAGGCAGGGTTAACCTCGGGTTATTAGGAAAAACAACATGGCGGTTACTATAGGGATAAAGCTAAGGATTGCGCGTGCATGTGGAAGCCAGCGTGTGCAATCTGGCTGCATTTTTCAAAATTAGTTCCATTTCTGTGTTCCATTTTGGTTTCGTAACCCAGGGGCTATTTCATCGAGAGTTAATTGGTGCAACACAAACATTTAACCCTGAGGTTAACCTGGAGGCAAATTTTGACCCAAGGTTAGTAAACCCCAGGTTTTTACCTCGGATGGTGCAAACGGCCCTAAGGAGGATATTTAACGCGAAGAGATTAAACGGGATCTACATGGGATGTACAGTGTATGTGCAAATTAAGCTTAAATAAGCTAACACCCTCTTTCAAATTTGAATACTTTGTCAGTTAAATGACATAGGACAAAATAGGCTACTATTGACAAGAAGTTGCCTTGCTCTTTCAATATTTCTCAGTCTGATGGGCTCTGTTCTTCATCTATACTAAATGGGATGGACTATGCAACCAAGGGCGTCAATCAGATAGGGGTACATCTTACATGGACAAGTGACCACGGATTGTTTGACCTACATGGGTAACCTCTTTGTTCAGGATACCAAGCACTCTGCTGGGGTCCTAAGTCTGAATGACGAGATTTTAAAACTGCTACTTCCGGATTAACGGTGTCCCTGTAGATTTGAGAAAAAAAACTTTAGCCTCGTCTTCAATCTTTGCGCTTCATGAGAAATTCTTTCCTTTTCGGATGAAATCTCCTAATAGCCATGTAAACCAGTAACTAAAGGCTCTAAAACTGTTACTTTTGAGAGACAAAGTCGCTCAAGACGCCATGAAGATGATCACACAGTGACATGTTAGCACATGTTAACAATTTCGGCGTCGATTTTTTTTTAAATTAGTTCATTTACTCCTTTTGCAAATGTTAGCCGATGTTGGAAAGATTGATGTATGCCGGATGGCATGGGGACAAAAGCATTGCCAAAAACTTATTAGCAATATGAAATTTCCAAAAAATGGATCTGGCGGGCTTTCTTGGCCCTGTCGCTTTCCTCTAAGCGAATCTTGGCAAAACTTTAAAATATCATCAAAGCACACGTAACATATTCATCTGCATGTAAATTAACCCAATGCTGAAAATGGGCACATTAAGCTTACTTTCTAAACAAAAAAAGTTTGCATAGTACTTACTTTGGACGATTTTTCCGTTAGGACTAATACTAATGGTAGGCGTTCGATTAGTTTGGCATTCCCGACTAGCCACTTCAACCCTATTTAGCTAACATCTTGTTAGACAACTAGCTTGAATAACGTTTTCTTGTCATCGCGCTAAATGTTGTTCGATGGCTCAGACTGTATGAAAATATTTTTAAAATAATGCCATTCGAAAATGGAAATAAACAAACGGAAAAAAACCGAAGAGCATGCAAGAGCAGAGCGCGAAATGCGTGACAGGAAGTGTTCAAAGTAAAGATGGCGGCTAACCACGCCTTCTTGCCTTCTCCTTCGTTTTAATTGGATATTTCGTAAACCACGCCCGAGTAATTTGGGTGAATTCGGCAATCTGTTTTTCTTGACTAAATGTTAATCGCGTGAGAAAGTAAGAAACTGCATTGCCGAATTTTAGTTAAAGGTTTGATCGATTCGATGCAGCGTGGTCGAAGTATATTGATGTTTTGTGTTGAATAAACTGTTTACTTGTGTAATTATTCTGAGTATAATATGGATTCTCCAAGTCAAGATAAGGTAAGTTAATTAACACTTTAGAAACAGCAATAAAATTACTATGTTAGAATTAATTCTGTGTTATTGGCTTTTTTTCAGACCATGATAAGGGAAGGTAAAACAAATGTTTGTTTGTTAAAGCAGATTGTTTATTGGCCATCTACTGTATCTATCACAGCATATTTTACCCATGGTTGTTCCAAATGAAAGAGTTCTTTCGTAGTAAACAATCTAATATATATTCCATTTCAATAGATGCCTAGCTCAACTAAAATGTCGCACCCATTTCAAAAGTGACCCAACTAAACATAATTCAATTTCCTGTTTAAAAAGAGTAGTAAATCAAGTGAAATGAGCTCGATTCGGCTAAAACGACATAGATGAGGGATGCCATGGTTTCAGCTAAATGACAGTATTGTCACTTTATTTTATCATGGATTAATATATGCCTTACCTTACAATTCAAAATGTTGAGTTGTGTCACTTTATAAACGACATAGCGACCTGTATAACTTTACCTTTTGGACATTAATCAGCATATTCCAGGGGTCATGAGTTCATGTTGTTGGAGCCTGAACCTACTTGTAATTAGGAAGTAACATACTAATCGAAGTCCCAGATTGAAGAAATAGCATGACGTTTGTCTGTAAACAAAGCATTAGAAACGTTCTTAGAATCTGCATTCAAAAAAAAGGCATGGGTATAAAAATTTAAATGTAAACAAGAAATGCAAGAAGAACGAGACTAGCAGTTGTGATAGTGGAACAGCATCATGTATTATGTGCTTGATCTTGGTTCAAATTGCTGTAAATGTTACTATGCACTGCAAAAATAAGAAACTACAGGAAATGGCCACCTCGATTCTTCCATCATTAATCCTTATCAAAAATGTTTTTTTTTTGTAAGAGTTATCTAGTATGTCATTTGAAGATTTGCAACAATTAAAAGAAAAGCTTGGAACAAAAGTGTGAGTGTTATCAGTGTCCCAAAATATGATCAACAAATAAATTTCATCATGACACAAAAACTTGTTTTAGCATTAACTCTGCCTTGTTTGGAAATGATAACCAAGAAAAACGAAAAAAAATCAAACGGGAAAATAAAAACAGGTAAAGCTATTAGTTATTTTTTGTATGTGTAGACCTCCAGTTGTTAAAATTCGCAAAAATATATATTCTTACTTTTGAAAACCTCGTATGTGTCTTTATATAAACTTCAGACCAAGAGAAATATCTTCAAAATTTCCTGTCTCAGCAGTCAGGCCTATTGCTGCAATTAAAAAACCGGTAAGCTCTTAATCTCTTAATCTACCAATTACTTAAAAAAAAGAATAGTAACAAATAATTCACAGCAAAAATGTACCTTTTAGATTAGCCGAGATCCAAGATTTGACGATCTTTCAGGAACTTTCAATGAACGTGTTTTTAAATCCTCATACAGCTTTGTTGACGATATCAAAGCCAAGGAAAAAAAGGTAATTTTAATGTTGCTTTAAATTTAGCATGATTTTTTTTTTCCTCATACAAAGACATTTTGGTTTGCAGGTTTTAGAGAAGCAATTTAAGAAAGAAAAAGACCCTGATGCGAAACAGAAGATGAAATCTCTCTTACAAGGAATGGTAGCTATCACCAACGATTTTTCGATCTTTCAAAAAGACTTAGTAAATCCAGTTAACTTGTTTCAATGCTGTTTTAACAGGTTACAAAAGAAAAGTTGGAGAAGAGCAAGGAGGCCGACATGGAAAGGGAAAAGCAATGGCGGCATAAACAACTCGATAAGATAAAAGAAGGAAAAAATCCTTATTTTCTTAAAAAATGTAAGTGGAAAGCTGTAAATATGAATTGATGGATCTTACTTGGTGTAAAGGTTAATCATTATTGCCAATTTTCTTCACAGCCGATAAGAAAAAAATGGATTTGGCTGAAAAATTTCTAACTCTGAAAAAAAGTGGAAAACTGGAACAGTATCTTGCAAAGAAACGTAAGAAGAATGCCATGAAAGACAGAATTAAGTTGCCAAAACTTTAATTTATTCCATTTGTGTAAATCTATTGTATTAAAATATTTATAAAATTTGATGTACAAGTTTCTACAATATTTCAGAATTATTTCACTTCTGTCACTAATTTTTATTCCTTATAATTTATTTTAGTACAATTTCTTGGAAGATAAAACCTAAATGCATGATTTTGAGTGTACGAATTCTAGAAATTTAGATGCAAGAACCTGCAAGTTTTGCAAAATTCTACCTTTTCTTTTTACATATCACGATCATGGTTTTCATTATTCATTAAATGAATTACCTAAATGCTATTATTAATTTTTAGAAGCTTGGTTTGTGACTCTTGTGAGCATTCGACCACATGTGAAAGTTGAAGATACACTTACTAGATTTTTTGCACAATCAAAAATTATAATTTTCATAAACCCTATCAAATAGTTGTTTGCAATTGATCTGTGCCTGTAGTTTAGTGCACAAAAGAAATACACCTGCTAACTTACGATGAAGGGAATAGATCTCTTCAGGCGGAGGTGTCAAGCGATTTTCCAACATGATCGGAACCATTTCTTGAATTCGGCGTGTCATATTTTGAGTACCAAAGTTAAATTTCCCATCGTGACCAAATGCTTCACCCAAAATTAGCACCGCATTAACGTGGGCATTTTCCATCAACTGCGGGAATAAATTTTGCTTAAATAAGATGTTTGCCTTTTTAGTCTATTCTCCAACTGAAATGAACTTGCATAAATAGAAACTGAATTCTAAAACTTAAGTTACTTGCCTTTGACTCGTAGCCAGTAAGGAATCCCACATCCAATGAATATTTTAAAATTAAATCCTTATCTTTCTCCACTGCAGCTTTGATTACGCGAAGGTATTTTCTGACGAATTCTTTGCTATATTCCCTGGAGGCCCCGAAATCCAACAAGCACAGCTTCCGGGTTGTGGGATTATAGAAAAAGTTGGACCAGTTCGGGTCAGTTTGCATAAAATGGAATTCACATAATTCCATGAGGCAAAGATTTAGTATATTGGAAGCAATCTGAAAGACCAAAAAAGGCATTAAACGCTTAATTTACAGAAACATTTTGCATTATAATAAATGTAGCGCTTTCAAAATTTACTACATGTACTGTAATGTTTGTTCCAATTAAATTTTTAAATGCAAACACCAAATGAGTGTGTTTATAAAGTATCATTGCAGGAAAGTGACGCTTTAAAACGAATTTTACAAAAATATCATAAAAAATTTACCTCATTTCTAGTTTCCATTTCTAAAGAGAAGCATTTGTCCAATGGCAATCCATCGATTAATTCGGTTGTATACACTTGTTTAGCGCTTAGTTCATCGATGACTTCAGGCACAAAATAATTCTGATGTGGTTTTAGTAATTCCCTAAGGAAGAAATTCAGTTAAAAATGGTTATTTGGGCGTCGTTTCAATAACAAAATCAATTACAATCTTGATGAACACACTTGAATCGTTTCGCGCATTTGGCTTCATGGATGTAATTCACCTCGAGGGCCAATTCTCGACGTGCAACAGCCATTAAGTGTTCGATGAAAAGCCCGGGTGGAATAATTTTCCAAACTTTCAAGGTGGAAGTCAAATTGCGAATGTCGCTTTCAATACTAGTTGCTACACCTGGGTACTGTAAACAAAAAAATGTTGCTCACCAAGTCGTGGCTCCTAAGTTTCTTGTCATTTAAAAAAAATTAACGCATTTGAAATAGAAGAACTTGAATTACTTGAATTTTAATAGCAACTTTTCTTCCATCGTGCAGGACTGCCAAATGTACTTGACCAATGGAAGCAGCTGCAAAAGGTCGCTCTTCAAATGACGCCACCTTTGATTTCCAATCAGCTCCTAGTTCTTCTACCAGTACTCTCTTAAATTGAAAATATTAATGAATTTACTGCAATTTTCATCAAATGACATTTAAACTGTATTATGTGGAACATCTCTCGGCAAGACATTTTCGAAACCATATATGTGCATGTTTTCAAGCAATTCCCCTTTTGCAATGTTTTCATAATGTTAAAACAATCTTTCGATTATGTGTAACTAATGCACGACTGGGAAGCAAGTTTCAACAGGTGTGCTGTGAAGGTTAAAAAGTGAGGGGATAAGAAAATGATGTGACTTCACAAAGCATCAGTTCCCTATTAGTATTTTTTCGTAGACAATTGTTACTTTTATACTTATCAGAAAAAGACAACATTATCATTCCATATTTCTTAAAATATTGTTGGCTTACTCTGACAATTTTTTACACAATTCAATTGCCTTGATTCGAAAATCACGTACAAAGAACTGTAGGAAGTGCAGATTACCTGAGATTGCCAAGAAGGCATGAAATCTGCAGACTGTCGGACTCGTTCAAACACATTCTGCAACTGTGGATTCATTATTGTGCTGTCTGAATACAAAGTCCTGAACATTAGTTCAAAGGATTACTTTTTTGAAAAGAACATTCATACCACTAATGCAAACGAGACAATGACAAATACCTTGCAAACTCAGCAACTGCCCTATCTTCAATGCAGCGCCCCTAACTTTGCAAAGTGTATTAACAATTCTTTCGGCATTCGCTTCGTTGAGGAATATGCTGTTGTCTAGCAGCGGATCGGATGAAGCTATGCAAAACGTGTTCATAATCATAGATCAATTAAATTTAAAAATTAAAAACGTCCAGCACTGATGGATTCAGAAATTCTTGTGGAGAAATGATCCATCAGTGCTTTAGCTGCTGAATGGATGTTAAATATTACTTGGCTCCTTCTTAATTCCTAAAGTCCTTCTTGTCACTTCAGCCAAAGTTCCTACTCCCAATCCTGCTGCGAGTCCTAAACTTGTTTATAAAAGTATAAAATTACATCTTGGTAAATAATGACAAATTTAGAATATAACTGACATCGTATTATGAGTTTTTGAATAGTCTGACATACCACCATATGACATCAGCCTACTTAGCTGTGATGCAGGAACTTTTCTCTCACGGGATCTTTTACTCAGCTACCAAAAACCAACAGTGAAAAGATTATATGTAAGAACTTATTGAAGGATATATCAGGAAATAAGGGAAAAATAACAATTGTTAACCTAAAAAAGGTCCTTCTAATAAAAGTAAATTATATTTTTTATCTTTTAAAGTTGAGACTATGGTGAACAATTAATTTCCTTGAAGGCGATCATTGGAATACGTTTTATCGAAATACTTTTTTTTGCGCAAGAATAGCGAAAATATAGAAGAAGAATGAGAATTTACATAAACAATGCATAAAATCGGATCCATAACAATACAGTTACGCTATTATATTTAGAATAATTTATATAAAAATTTATTTTTGATAAATTCTTATAAAACTTTAGGAAATTACAATGTCAGTAATCCTCAACCCAAAATTTAGTTTTAAAAATGACGCTTATGCTTACCTTCTGAGCATAATTAACTTCTGGTTTTGAAGTTGTATCCTTATCAATAAGACTTTGGCTTTTGATGTGGAATTGATCTTGGGTGGTTGCAGTAACTGTTTGCTGAAATTCACTCAAATGTTCTTTATTTCCCATCACAGGCTTGATATATTTAGGCTTGGCATCATCAGTTTCTTTCACAGGAACATCCGTTTGCTCACTGATGGTAACAGTATTGTCCAAGTTGTAAGATGAGGATACTGTTCCTGTGGAAACTGTGAAGGTGCTGCCCACAGAATACATTGTCTGCGATGGTATTTTCGTTTCCGCACATTTTGCCTGTTCGTTCACATGACCAGCGTCACTCTTAATTGCAGATGTGCTTTCAACTGGTGAATAAGATTGTCGATTCGCATTTAAGGTGGGTTTTCCCGTCTGATTTCTGCTTAGATTGAACTTGATAAACTGTTCAATGCCTTCAGTCACCATTGACAATTTTTCACCAGTGATTCTTCCTTTCTTCTCGAGCGTTTCCTACCAAAAATTGATCAATTAACATGGAGTCGCATGGCATAAGGAAGACATTAAATTGACACCAAGATTTCTATAAATTCAAAATTATACAAGCAACAATGGAATAACTTGAGGCTCTGGTAGAAAATATCAATGGTGTTGTCTGGTTTGTAACAGGCAGTGCCGATCGCCATTCATCTGCTTAAACGTCACCACTCGGGCATGGGACCGGCATCAATAGCGAAATACTTGACTATATGTGCATGGCTGGGGAAGACCCTAACTTATACAGGGAAAATCGAGAACGAGATGGGAAATGAATACGGTCGTGGCACGGTGGTCGGATATAGGAACCTTCCCAGCATGGGCCACAGGGGATTGTGGGAAAGCATGAAAAACCACAATCAGGATAGACGAACGGGAAATTGCGAGCCCACATATACGTCAATCGGTCGAATGCAATTAAGGCGAGCGTGCAACCATTAATTCAGCCAATTTGCTCAGTCTTAATTATACGTTGTATTTTCCAAGGCATTGCTTATTGCTTATTGTCAAGTCCTGTTTGATCATACAATTTGAGCTATACCTTTCTGAAAATGTATCCCAATTAATTAATAGGGGTACTCAAAACTGTAGATTAAGGCCAGCAGTTTTGCCTGCCTGTAAATGGTTTGAACTATTTTGCTGACCTTTACACAAGTTGACATCTAGGTGTCATCTAGGTCAAAAAATCCAGTATTCCTATTGGCAAAACGGAAGTACAGTCAACTGCTGGCAGATTTTCTTGGTGCCAGCAGTTGACTGTATTTCCATTTTGCCATTAGGGGTACTCAAAACTGTAGATTAAGGCCAGCAGTTGTGCCTGTAAGTGGCTTGAACTGGTCTGCTAACCTTTACGTGCGTTGACATCTAGGTGACATCTAGGTCAAAGAATCCAGTATTCCTATTGACTGTGCTTCCGTTTTGCCAATCGGAACACTGGCTTCTATGACCTTGATGTCACCTAGGTGTCAACGCATGTGTCAGCAGACCAGTTCAAGCCACTTACTTACAGGCACAACTGCTGGCCTTAATCTACAGATTTGAGTACCCTAGTACTACTACTCTATAAGCTGATCATATCTAGTTATCTCCATGGCATGGTGTGCACATCCTACTAAACATGACCAGGTCAAAGCAGAAAGTGCGTGGGGATTTTCTCATACGCAAATGAAAACATAAGTGGATGGTCAAATCAGCAATAACGTGCCAAAACTGCGCTTATATGCGACATCAAGAAATCTAATTTAATTTCATATATGGGCTCCTTGGATTCGCACCATGGATCTACAAGTATACAGACACGTATTTTAATCCGAAAATACTTTTCAATACAGTAATCGATGGACATACTGTGTATGACCATAAACGGTATATGAGAGAATGTTGACATACAGTTAGTCAAATTCTTACAGTATTTCATGACATAGACCCTACTGTAATTCAAGTTCAGCACTACGTTAATTTTGACAGGCAAAGGCCAATTAAAAGCTGTACAATCCTATACCGTATGGCATTCAATTTTGTTACAAGTCAAAAATGGAATTATTCCGGTAGAAATGTTAAGACACTTAAACCTGGCAACTGTCAGTGACATCTGACAAGTTGCAATAATCTCTTGAACAACTATGACATTGGTTTGACAAGCAGTGTCTTTCGAAATCCTGGGAATGGTAATTGAGGAGATCAACGAAATGCATGCCTGTGACAAACCATTCAAACTCTAAACGTTTCATAAGAATTAAAAGGAAAAACCATGCATGGTTTGAAGAACCAGCGTCTTTGAAAAACGAAATTTTAAGGCCAATACGGGGGAAGTTGTCTCACACTTCCTTACCCACGGAGTTCCGCCTCCCATCCCGAAACGATTATTTCGCGAAATTTCACCAACAGTAGATTCATCATAAAAGCCCAGCGTGTTATCTCCGTGTTTTTTCGGCAGTAAAATAATAAGCGAAATGTAAAGTGCGCGGGAATCCGTCGGAGAGGAAGTAATAATGAACCCCACCAGCCATAACCCCCCCAACTCTATCTTTTAATGCAGTTATCAGATTAAAATCCACTTACAAGCTTTTCTTTTGTAAGCCAAAGACATCGTCCTCTGTAAAGAAAAAAAGCGCTAGATTCGTATATCTCTCTGTGCACGGTTCGATACAACCCAGATATATGTGAGAATTGGTGAAGCATGATTTCTGAAGTGAAATAAAAAATAAATCATTTTATACGGAGGTGTTATTATTGAGGCGTGCATTTCCCCCCGCCATTTTCTGTTTAAGGTTCATTCAGTAAACTGCGAGAAAAAAGATAAAATTTCGTGAAAAAAAAAGAGAGCGTCGCTATCTTATTCTTCGTTATGGTAGCGTCTAAGCCATGCATGTCACCACATCACATTACATCAGTTGATAAGTCAACTAACGCATTCCCCAGGCCCCTCAACACACAGCGCCGCAAAAAAACTGTGTCAAAAAGATAAGGAAATCTCACATGAGCCGAACTGGCAAGAAATTAACGACTATGGTGGATATTGGGAGAGAGAGAGAGGAGAAAAATTCCCAGAATAATTGCCAGCCGTGCTGGTATGAAGATAAGCATGGTGGTTATCATTAGCAGACATCAGGACCGCGTAGAAATTCTGGAAAGAAGTATGATATTAACCATCGGCAATGGTCAGAACCTTCCACATGGACGATCTTTAACATATACTGAAGATTTAAAACCACTGACAGTGGTCACACCTTTGTCCTAAAACACTGACATCAGAGCGATTACAATGGTCGAGACATTGAAAGATGCCGCCATTGAATGATATCCAAGATAAAAAAAACTATATGAGATAAATCTTGTATTAATGAAAATTTCTTGTAAAAAGGCCGTCACAAACGAGGCGATTTATATCCGGAAATCTGTTGCCTGATATTACCCCCGTGTTTGAAAATATTTCTTACGCAAATATTATTTCCAGAAGTAAATTATCTTATTCTGAGCAACTTGTTTCTGGAAAAAAACGGACGTTCTTAGTTTTACATTCAAACACAAAAGTTTTCTTTCTGATGACTGCTGATCAGCTGATGCAATGTTGTCAAGTTAGCTTACCTACATTTCCCTTTTAACCAATGCTGCCACATACTGCATACTCTAGGGATACACGAGATATACTCTGTGAATATAATCGGAAATAGTACATAGCTCAATGTGTACCGCAAAATTTCCTGCAATCAATTGCTCGCAATTATTTCTACCTATTTATTTCCGGATATGATATAAGCCTGGTGCTTGACGATTTGTAAAAGAAATATTCTTTGGAAATTTTCATCTGAGACAAACACATTGACAATTGTCAGAACAGATGAATTCTTAATAGCTAATAGTCAATATATCAATATTTAGATAAGCCAACCATGGCAGTGACAACTAATTCATATCGTTGACAGCGGAACAACCACCTCAAATACCACACTGACAATGGTCAAATCGATCAAGCATAATGCTGACAACGATGGCCTTAATTAGGACATTTCCGATTGATAATCTTCAAATAGCAGACAGATATCACAGTCTGTCATCGAGCCAATGGCAGAAGACATCGAGAATTAATGGTTGGGGGTTGAATCATTTATTGCTTAAAATGCAAAAGCAAAGGCGCCTCTCATCGATCATGGCCAGACCCTTTTCCACGTCATTCAGCATGAGCAAACAGATGACAACAACCTTAACAGTGACAAGAACAACGTTAACCTAATGAATAAATTAATCGACCAGCAGTACCAATTATCAATACCCTGGTAAACATGATCGTAACAGACGATATCAACTTTAACAAGAACAACGTTAACATAATGGCTAAATTATACAACCGACAGTACCAATATCAATTACCTGGAGAAACCCTTAGCAGATATCTCATTATAGCCATTATGGATCTGGTAAACACGAACATAACTTTGGCAGATAGAAACTTAAATTATCCTTCTAAAGTTTATACACCAAAGCCAGCTAGGTACAAAGGTTTATTGCCTGCCATTGCCATTTATTGACAAACAAGTTAACCATCGAGGATGAGAGGAATTTCACTGCGAAATTCCAGTCACAAGATGCGACATCAGATGCAATGACGCCTTTCTCATTGGCGATATATATCCTCGCGGAATTTCAAAACTGTTTAAACAAGCTGCTTCCAAGACCGGTTGCGTGTCGGAAAACATCGTCGAAATTCCCATAGTGCGAATGGCATGTTTCGCTATTTTTCAATTAAAGTGCGCG
Organism: Megaphyllum sjaelandicum; assembly: GCA_034698745.1. Taxonomy (NCBI): domain Eukaryota; kingdom Metazoa; phylum Arthropoda; class Diplopoda; order Julida; family Julidae; genus Megaphyllum; species Megaphyllum sjaelandicum. Next base: position 18,896 of record JAQGBX010000640.1, on the reverse strand, counting down.
TGAGATGTGCTTCTCTGAGTACTTCTCGGAGCAGGGCGATAGCGGCAATGCAATGTGCGTCTCGATCCGGCCTAGAACATTGAAAGCGAAACCATGTAGCAGCTAGGCTCCTAATTATTCAGTTATGCATAATTGCGCGCATATTATTAAAAATTCTACAAATGCTTCTGGAAATTGCGCGAAACTGACATGGGAAGCTGCTGGAGCAAGAGTGGAGCCCTAAAGAAGCGAATGGGGGAAGTGGGCGGTGAGGAGGGTCCCATGGAAGCAGAAATGGATTTGGAATGTTGGATATATAAGAAGCGCTGCATAGCTACGTTGTGCCACGCTCATTATCGACTTCCTGTATGATGATTACCTCACTTTGCATAACCCATCCAAAATTCCTCTTAATGCTGATCTGCTCCACCACAATGGCTCAACGGAGCTCGAAGGAATCGGTCGTCGCAGTTATGCCAATGCATTCTCCGCTTATATGAAAGAGGACTCCTTTTTTTCTCTCTAAATGCATTGGCCCACTTTGGCGCGTTGATGGTCCCACGCAAATTGCCTTAGCCTGCGTTTAACAATTCCAGAAATATGTCGCCAGCCGTACGGTGAACCAATAGAATTTAGCGACACACGTTTGCATCGGCGAAAAAATGCAAGTTCTGCAACGACAGCGATACGTTCTGGTGGACATCGATGGCAGGAAGACATCTGGAAGAGATCGTGGCATCAATGGCCGCTGCATATTGCAGGGATGAACTTCAATGCATGCAGACTGATAGCAATTCTTGCTCAGACAGGCGACGTTACACCAATGACATTTAAAAAAAAAAGCTGCAGTTGCATGAATTTCCACTGCATTGCGCATTTCAACTAAATATTATCCAAGTGGACAAATACTACAATGTATGTCCAAGCTCTGTGAACGGAACCAATGAAAGTTCAATCTACAATTAAGGCATTATTCCACAATCGCACATTTGATACTGTAGCACATTTGTTCACTGACCAATTCAGCCATTCCTGTCGAGTATCTCAAATGCAAAATGTTGTACAGAAATATCAAACCAAATGTCACAAAACATGCAGTGGAATTTACAGCAAATACGCATGGTAAAAATCTGTCATGACAATAATTGCTGGTGCACTCTGGTAAATTTCTGGCAAGTTTTTCGACTCCATACAAAATTAGGCATTCTAATTCATTTTGTTATGTTAGAGCAAATTCTCATGGGGGAGGGGGAGGAAAGGGGAAACTGATGGTAAACTGCATTAAACTGATGCACAACCATTCCTTTTTCCAAACCGGTTACATTTGAAAACAAATCTCAATAGTTTGCAACAATCAGTTCTCGCAAGAATTTTGCAACAATCAGTTCTTGCAAGAATTTTGCAACAAGTTTTATTCTACGAGGGAAATTGAGATGTGCGGAGATGAGATGAGAGCCGTACAGCTGTAGATGTCCGATGCACGACATGTAGATTTTTGTAACTTTCGATCTAAGCAGAATCCTTTGTAACTTCAAACTCAGCACACCATCTCCAAAACCGAGTTGCTCATTTCCCATCGCTTTCCGCCATTTTTAAAACATGCTAAATTCGCAATATTTTCGCGATCCAAACTATACATCCAAAACGGTCTCGTTTTAAAATATGACACTTAAAATCACCCCACATGCAGCAAATACCGATAAAAACGGAAAACATGGCCTTCGAAATACGAGAAAAACGCAGAAAGAGAGTCACCAAGTAGAAATTTCGCACTTACCCCATCCTCGACTAGCGCGTGCATAATCGTACATGAGCATCTAAACATTTCGCAGATCTGCGCGACTAGAATTTCAATGATATTAAAAAGCTTTTAACTGCGGGCGAGCCATTTTCGGGTTTGAATTAAGTGGCGTAAAAATAAGTCGGAAAAGAGGTGCACAGACACAACCGTCGCAATTCCATGGCCAAATGTCGCAATATTTAGACGCCAAAGTAAAAGAACGAAGGGATTAAGCAGAAAAGGAGGGAATAATAAATTGATTTTTTTTATACATCGACTTTGTTTGCTAGTTTTTTTTAATAATACTGAATAAAGTAAGATGAAAGAAAACAGAAAACGTAATTTAACGAGGGAGCCTATTTACACGAGTTGGGGAAAAAAAGCGTTAAGGGCTTTGCTAGAGCGTTGAAAAATAGTTCATGCAAATTAGCTTTTTAGGTGTGATCAACCTCGATCGTTTTTCTTCCAATTTTTTTGGGATAAAGTAAAATTGCACGCAGGAATGGGCCATTAACCTTTCGATGTATACATTGAATGTCAGATGGTGCGATGTTACGTAAACTTATAACGTTGTAAACTAATTTAGCATCGATGATGTTATGCATTAATTTAGAAAAATGGATATTTTAAACCAATTAAACTGATGGATACTCAACGTCTTATTGTGTTACGTATGCCAGAAGCAGTTACGTATCCAACAATTTTGAAAGTGCTGTTACAAGAATTGTGAACATTCCTTACATTTAACAAATATTGTTACTGATGCACATGATTACGGGAAGATAAATCAAACAGTCTCAAAGTTTGCTAACAAAAATTTTAAAAAAAATCGTTTAGACAAATAAGTCTGTATAAAACCATACTTCAATTTGTACTTCTTCCTTGTTAAAATATGTTACGTTTCGAGTTATCAAACGTAAATTTAGAGCATAATGTTGTGGGGAATCATAAATATCATGCCAAACAGAACCAAAGCTTCAAAAGTGCCACATAATTACCAATTTCTGGTTTAAAAGAAAGTATCAAGAGCAAAATGATCTTTATTTTCAGAAAACAACGATATAATTAAGGCTATCATAGCTTCAGCTACAGTAAATTACAGTACTGTATTAATTGTCACTTTAATTTACCATGCTTTAAAACTCTTTATCGCAAAAGAGAAATGATGAGTTGTGTCACTTTTGAAGCGGGGTTGTGATTCACATGTAATGTATGTGCATGCACGTTATTATGTTAATATCCCACTACACTTCATAAATAGTATACGTTTTAAGCACAGTATGTCAACATGTAGGCCTACTGTATGTGTACTGTATCTTGTGTACTGTATCTCCAGAATTCAGACATAAACAGGGAATTTTGAAAAAAAAACTATATACAGTAATTATAATTGCTGTGCAAATATGTCGTAACAATTCATAAACGTTTGATGAAGCCCAAGAACAGTAAAGATGAGAATCTTTCCGTATCTTTTCATTAAGTTCCATGCTAACTTTTAGCTTTTAACACTGGCCCGAGGAGGAGCGCACCCTGTAGGCCACCATTTAATAATGGGGCGCAGTTAATAACGTGTCACCCACACTTTCTCGAAGATTGAGCAGTTAAATAAGACGTCGTCGTGAATCCCAGAAATATTGAATGTCGATTAGAGCCAGCTAAAATCAATGGGCTTTGAAATGCACGCGATGGCGAATAGGAGTGAGGCATTTTCGTTTAGCCAATAATGGGTCCCATTTCGAGGCAGTGTTCATAAGTTGTGTTTAAAGTGATGTGTCAGTTGGTGTTGGAATTAAGAACTGATGCCGTTTACGTTTTATATACCTCCGAGAATAGGTTCAAATGAGGCCCATTACACCGATGCGATGCACTAACCGTTGGCTGCCATTAATCTGCAGCCCCTACAAAAAAACAGCCTTATTTCCATCACTTTTTCTCTTTCTCCAGCACTTTGTATAAACAGCTCTAGCAGCATCATGAGAAAAACAAATGTTGATCTAGTAACACCAGCAGGTTGCACATTTTTCACATCGATTTTTGCTTCGTATACCACCTCGCATATATGGTCAAAATAAAGCGATAAAATTATGGGCTAAAGATAAAAAACAACTATACCGTCCATAACCGAAAATGTGTGGACTTAGGAAGAGCTCGGTTCTGGGAGAGATACATCCTCCTCGTTTAATCAACCGAGTTGCACCTTGGATAATGTCAACAAAAAGCTCTTTTTTTTACTTTTTAGATGCGAAGTTAAGAATTGCAGCATGCTTGCCAACCTCGTTTTACGATAAATTTCATGGCTGCATATAACATTTCGAAGCATAAGTTTTCAGTTTCGTCTACCATGTTCGAAGTATGAAATAAATTAAAAAAAAAACTGCAAAAAAAAATAAAGCAGCAACAGTATTAACCCGAACCAAGAAATTCGTCATTTTAATATTACAGGGTGGCAACATAATTTTCAATTTCCCTGACTATAAAATCCAAAATTCCCTGACCAAAACATACTCGTTAATGCATATCAATTTTTTTGCCATAATGAAATATAAAATAATTTCAATTAGAAGCTTGGCAAAACACTAGATTTTGTTACGAGTCTAGCTGAAGAGGATTGGGGATGGAGCTGCTAGCAGACAAAGTGCATGGATAGCATTTTGCTTTTATTTGGCAAAATTTCCCTGACCACTTATTTTCCCTCACTGTTCCCTGACTTCCCTGACCTGTGGCCACCCTGTAATACATGTGATGGGAATTAAGCGTATATACTCAGACAAATTTAGCAGATAGTACTTTGGCAGTACCGAAATTATGTCGTTGGCAATAAATGGCTGCAAAATGGCAATAATCTCGAATGAACTTTTGAAACCAATAAATGTGTCGATTTTAACCACGTGACATACTAAAGTGCGATCTGCTGTCTGAGTAGCTCTGTCTCCTCTAGTAGGCCAATGTTTAGTTGTTTCTTTTTCATTTAACAACACCACAGACTGACAGATATTAACAAGCAAATAAATAAATATATATATATATGCTTGAAAAGCAGTTTCCACGGATGTAAAGCAAACATCGTGAAATTTAAATAATTAAATATGCTAAACAAAGAAGAAGAGTCATTCGTGCTGGAGGACTTGAAATAAAAGAAATAATACCTTCTTCACAGTATCCCAGTCCATGCCCAGTACGCAGACTCCTCGTCGGCACCTTTGAAGTCAGAGAGACAGCCGTTATGCAGCGCCTCTCCGCTAAGTAGCTGCAAACACCATCTTAAAAATATGGATGTCCAAGTGCGTTGAATCGGCATATTGGTTATACTGTGCCTTGACTCAAAGAGCTACATGTATTTGACCTTTCACTTTAGACTGATGTTAGACTAAATGTTGATCTAAACCCACCATTTTGTTTCTTCTCCCAGCAGATCTCTCCAAACTCCAAGATGGCGCGATCGAGTTGCGGGTGTTTCAACCTTGTTTACAAAATCGCATTCGGGCGCAGAAATGTAATTCACAAATCACAAATAAATTATTCAGTATAAACATGATCGAGTTAAATTCCATTCCCCGAAGCTCTGGGAAAAAAAAAGCAACGGTATGCGCAGACGCCATCGACCCTAACATCATTCCTAGAAATGCAATAGACGGGGGGGGGGGGGGGGTTTCGGGGTTCGCAACCCCTTAATCCCGCCAGAGAGCGTAATGAGCGCTGACATCTAAAGGGGGCATTAACTAACGCGCATTTCTGCGTTATTATTTTACATTAAGCTTGACGTTCATGCTCCGTGACAAGAGCTGCCTAAAGGCGTTCGTTTTAATTTACACCATCTACGAGTCTGCGAATGTGGCGAGATTTTTTGAACTCAGATTTCTACCGGAAACCCCCAAAACTTTCCAGCGCATTAATCCTCGAATAATTGATGAAAAACAAGTGAAAAACCCGTTTCATTTCATCTCCGCCCGCACCAAAATTAAATAACAAACTCCAATTAAGCCGCCAAACTCGGGCTAATATGATTGACTTTTCAATTCGCCAACTTCGCTTGCTTTTCCTTCGTTTAATACCAAATTAATTAGATTTAAACCGACATTAAGCTGCGCATTTTTGGTCTATTCCCAGCAGACTTGCGAAGGTTTTACTTCGGAGATTTGCGAGCGTTTGTAATTAAAATTATTGATTAGTTGCGAGGCCGTTTATTAATTATTATACGTGTTGCTGCTGCTGTTGCCGATGCCATTTTCGGAACGTGTCTATAACTCGTGTTGCGTTAATCGGAAATGGCGCAACATCGGATAATCTTGCTCGTTTAAATTTAGCATGGCAGAGTTGCTGTTGAAAATATGATGCACAAGGGTAAGAGCACGTTAGCACTTCATCAGTAAGAAATTTACTTACAGACCACTAGCGCCACCCCGCGGGCAAACAATTGGTAATTGGCTTAGCATTAGCAATTGGTTGCCCGCTGGGTGGCGCTAGTGGTCGGTAAGAAAATTTCTTACTGAAGAAGTGCTAACGTGCTCTTACCCAAAGACAACAAATTCTTAATTTTGAAAATGAGACCAACTCACAATGTGTGAATATTATGTTCTGAACTTAATCGCGATAAAATTTTAAAAAGTGACAATGTCACGTGTTGTGTATTTAAACACCACGATAGCGTAACATGCTTCCCTATAACAGAAAAAATAAATTTAGTCACAAATTTGTAGCACATGCATACTGTGTGAAGCACTGTTTTGTGTGTTTTAAACATATTGTCACGAGGAAGACAATAATTGTATGATGTTTTCATTTGTACATTAACATGTAATGAGCGTATTGGTGTTAATTCTCAAACAACCTTTCAAGAAAACACTAATTTTTCGAAAATAACATGAAATATTTCATATCAGTAATACTATTGTTAGAAAATAAATAAAAACAATGAAAATATCTCACATTGGAAATAAAAGCATTTTAAAATACAAGTTCATTTTGAAACTTAAAGGAACATTATTTATTTCAACATGTATTTAAAATATATTTCACAATGGAAATTTGCCTTGATATACAAGTACATGTACAGTGTAAATGCATTTGTTTGCATTTGATTTCAGGTATCATTTGGATGTTTCAATAGGGATACTAAGACAGAGGCTTTACGAATAGCATTTTGGAAGTCGTGAAGCTGGTTTAAAAACAAAGCTAACCTCGAGTTAATTCGCACTGTCAAGACCACACGTGCCATTCGTGAAGTTTGTGTCTGAGTATCCCTATTTTATATTTTTATCAAAGTGCGACGGTGTCTTCATACGTTATTTGTTAAATCACCTAAATAGAAACAAAATGTTCGGATACATGTTAGTGTGTCTCTAACAGTAATTCGAGAAAAAAACGAGTCCACTTATCTTGAGAAATCTTCGATATGTCACGGAAAAACATTGAATTTGCAAACTTTGAATGCTCCAAACAGCTTTTTGTCTGCAAAAACAGCGACAAAACTGTTCCATCAAAGGCCCCATTTTTGTCGTTATCTACGAAATCTCAGAAGTAGGCCAAAGATATGACCACCATGAATTAACGTCAAAATCGTGGACATTCCAGAAATGTATCTTCAGGACCAACATTCCTTGATCTATTTCCTTGTCATTGCCAACATTTTTCATATTAGTTCGGTATAGGTACAGGCAGATGGCGTATAATTTGCACAACAATGGCAATTACGCAGGCATACGACCAACATGCAAATGCGAATTATTTCTGGCCCATCTTGCTTTAATGCAGGATTTCCCAATTAACCAGACAAAAAGGGAGCCGCCGAATTAAGAGTGACACGTAATTATTCACGTGTTGATTGGATTAGCATTTATTTTGATTAAAACGAGAGCGTCATAATTAGAGGAACAACACACGATAGCTATCTACATGACAGATGCTCGTATGAAATTTTAATAAACTTATATATTAATCAGCAGAATTACCATCTCTATACGCTATCCCATGCGCAGAAATTGAGAAAGTACTTTAATGAACTCTATGCAGAGTTAGCAACATCGAATCATCGATGAATTGAGTCACGTGATGCCGGCATCATCGCAAAATTGAAATTTGGCTGTGACAAACAAACGAACTTTCCATCTTAAACGACTAATAGAATTAATCAAAAATTGACGAACTATGGGGTGTCAATGAGTGGCTTAAATAGCCGTAGCCATTTTCCAGAAGAGCTAAATTGCGACATCTTTATGCGACTCTGCGCATGAGCGAGTGCTATACAAATCTACCAATTGAGTGGCAGTACGTTTCCGTATTGTTTTCAAAATACATCAGTAACAGCGCACCAGGTATAGAAAAACTCAGCAGGTGGCGCTTATGGTTTGAAAATCCTTGAAAATCCCACATTATCCATTCGTAAATGGGGCTGTCAAGCCAAACGAATTAATGGTTAACTAGCGCTATTCATATCACCTAATAATATTTGTTTGTTTATTGAAAATCATTTAACGACACCCACGACTATACGTGTACATAAGCAAAATGTTGGTATGAATACATTTACTCTTTATTTTATTTTAATGTTGTTTTACTTTTTTGTTGTCTGATAATTTCTGATAAATGAAATACCCAGTGTGGTAATCTATTAACTTCGCAGATTTATTCATGGAGTGCTAATAAGCATTCCCATAATATTCCAATCAATCACATCGCATCAGGGGGCGCTGAGGGCATTGTAAAAGCGCTTCACTTAAGCTCCCTTCAATTGCTAATTAACTTTCACTTGCAAATTGAGGCTTGCAACAAGAGCCATATAACTTGTATTAAGGAAGAAAATAAGCCACTGTTTCTTCTTTTTGTACAAGTTTGTGGGGGGAAGGGGGGAGGAGGGGGATAAAGAGGAGATAATTCATAAGCAGTTTTATCCAACTTGATCAGCGCTCCATTCAATAATCGATGCAGTGAAGCATGATGGGAAATTAAAAAACGGATTCCTGGGAGGCCCTAATTGCTTCGTAATAAAAAAGCATGGTTTTTTGCGACTATCATGATTGGGAGAAACTCAAAATTACATTCATATTTGCCCAATACATACAAATGATTCATCGTTAATTAGTATTGATTAGCGAAATTTTGGCTAAGAACAACCTTGCGAACAGCTAAATGGAGGATAATAACGCTTGCAATATTGCGGAAATAAGCATCAGATCCGGATTCATAGGGGGAAACCTAATTGCAAATGGAACTTAATGCATTATTTATACCTTATTAATTATAATTTCGCCTAATTACAAATCTTAGGTTAATTAGCAAGGAAACAACAAACAAGACAAAAGATACCTTGCAAAATGTAGGCTACACGTAAAAAGCGCTACAAGGTTCATTCCTTGCAAACTCTGCTATAGCGCCATCTGTCGAGATGTGTCATTTGGATGGGGATTTCTTCAATATGAACATAATAAGTCAACTTAAAAAAAAAAAAACTGATCAAATTGTAAGCAAAAACTATTAATGCCAATCGGTGGCGCCACCTATTAGCCTTTCTCAAGTTTCCGTGTACATATACAATATAACAATTCTTTTTAAATGTTAAGGAAGTTTTTTGTCAACGTTTTGCTAGCGCCATCTATTGACATGTCGCATAACAATCCCTTTTGTATGAAAATCCCCCAAAAATGCCACCTGCAGAAAGCACCGCAGTGTGAGTTAATCAATTTTAGAATAGATTCTGGACATTTAGATCGTAGATCGTTCAGCAATATATTTAGAAAATGAATTTCTTCAAAAGTTCATGCAACTTTTGCCCATTCATTATTTTACGAAAATTAAAAAAAAAAAAAAATACAGTTATTTCAGACATTGGTAAATTTCAAAGTTGTTTTAACACAACGAGCAAAAACTATTAAAACATACTTGTATACGGTGGTAACAAACTTAGCTGCAATAATTTACCTTGATTTGTACTCGGCAATTTAAGTAAGTGCAAATGACAGATTTCACCGACGCACCGAGCTGTCGTTTCGAAATGTCCAATTCAATTTCACGTTCAGATAAATCTAGTGAAACTCGACAAAAAAAAACCCGACTAATTTATGTATGCGAGCAAAAAGGAAAGCACAGCAAAAAAAGAAGTCCTGGCAATGTTTTCAACCGAAAACCGGCTTTTAACAAAAATCACTTCTTTTGCTTCGATAAATCCGTTGGCGATTCGCGGAAAGAGGAAAAAAACTAAATCTAGCAATCTACTCTAATTGCTTCCGAGCGCATAATTCTTTATTTCCGTTTCTAGGCAATTCGGAAAGTTCGAAACTAGCTCGGAAACTGCTTGAGATAGAACAATATCTCCAGAAACGCAATATGTGTTTTGAAATGCATCACACGCGTTCCAATATACCGCATAATGAACTTATTTTCAATGAGGGTTCAGCCAAATTAACTATAAAGCTGTATCGTTTTAATAAAATACAGAGTTCATTTGGCTTGATCTCATACCGTCTATAACCGGAAATTGACATTTTGACGTAAAACTACAGTGTAAGTCTTCGGAGTTTCGGAAGTCCTAAAAATTTTTGAGACACTTTAATGATTGACGTCATGATACATTGAAATTCTGATGACGTCCTTCACAAAATTTTTTATGACGATTGTCATTAGTTAAAATTGGATTAGCGTGATTCTTACAAATGCTGATGATGACATTTGAAAAGTTCTGATGATGAGATCATTAGAATTTTAATGAATGACGTCATCATTTAATATTCAGCCTCAGATGTAGTTTACGTTTAAAAAAAAATGCAGGATAACACAACTATGCTCTGCTTACTTTTGTAGTTGTACATGTACTTTTGTAGTTGTCTGACTGAATATCACCTACTGGATTTAAGATGTTAAAAAGAATGAAAATGAAAATGAACTTGCTATCTTGATCTTGAAGTGAATTTACAGAATTGTAAGATACTGCAAATCAATCAGAAAAACAATGATATTCTGTGTTGAATCTGAACAAGCTAGGTTACCAAAAATTGCTGACAAAGGCAAAAAATCAAAAATAAGCAACAGCGCTTCAACCAGGGTATTTAAAAACCGCGCACAGACTCATGGGAAGCGAGGGTTGTGGGTGAGCTTTATTAGCTGGGTGCGATGATATAAACTCGGCAAATTGATTAAGCTCAGATTCGGTTGTGTGCAGATTGCGTTTTGCTTATGAGCAAATCCGGTCAAATCCGAAAACGATAGCAAACCGTGCCAGGATGAAATACGAGCACCAGCTGGACACTGGCTAGGCATTAGTGGCCCCATCATACATCAGATGAAGCCCATTTGGTGGAGAGAAAAACACCGAAGAAATGCACTTCCAAATTACAATATAAGAATGGCCGAAGCGAGCCATTAGGCTGGACACTGACAGACCTATGGGCTCACCTAGTTACCCTAATTGCGCAATTCATTCAATTAGGGGGGAAAAGATGGCAGCCAGCAGCCCTTAATGATGCGCGCCAAACAGGGATGCAGCTGGGGCCATTTTTACTTATCAAATAAAAATATCAATCAACGGGATTTCCCCTTAAATCCCACGAAAAATCCCATTATGGCCTCCTTGGCCTTGCCAGGTGGTCTAAGGGAGATCATCAGCAAGATTTAAGTCAGACGCAGATATGCGTCTAAAAAGAAATCCTATAGATATACCTGCTGCGGTAATAATAACAGCAAAAGTCACCACTAGGGGAATTACGTTCGCATTTATTGCGCATCCATGATGACGACGTGAAGCTTGTGATCAGCTAAGTTAGTAGGCATTTCACATTTTTTTTTCTTCAAAATTTGTAAAACATAAGCTTTCTTTCTGTGTGAATGAAAACTTTTGTATTATCATGGTGAGACTCAAAAATTCTCCGAATTTTGTTTGTTTGGCAAACCCAAAAACAAGAAATTGTAAACAAGCACTTCAAACGTTTCAAAATAGCATTCTCTTGATTTGAGCTATAATGCTAAAAAACTGAGGCTGTCCCAGTCTGCACTGAAAGTGAAGTAAAGCACTTGGAAGTGAGATTCTTCCAAAACATCGTAAAATATGCAAGTATTTCAGGCATGCCAACTAGTCTTTCGCAAACCATGATGAATATTTTGATAATCTGGCAACAACCCTTTTGGTGTACAGCCACGTACGATGCTAATTGCTAACCTCAAATTCCGGAAATCTAATCTATAAAGCAAATAAAGTTGTAAAGTTTCGTCTATACCTATAACTTCAAGCAGTGCCTCTGGTGCTAAACATTTCCAATTATATTTAACGAACCTCCAAAACGTAATATCAGAACCAGACATGCAAATTTGATCTAAGTTTACATTTACCAGATTAATGTCTAGCTCGATCCCAAAATTTTCATTTTCTAGATTAATGGAACAGCATAACCAATGCTGAGAATTAAAATGCACGTATTATCTCAAGGCGATAAGTAAATGGTTTCATCGAGCTTAGCCATGACCATTGTTTATACAGTGAAACTTCTATATCTCGAAAATTTCTATAAGTGGAAAAAAAAATTCAATGGTTGATCTGCACTATAATGAAATGGCACGCAACTTCTCAAACTCGAATTTCTATCACTCGAATTTTTTCCCCCTCCACTCTGGACTATTTTATACTCCCTAACTCGAATATTCACCATCAGGTGTCAGCATCTGGCGACTTTTTAAGAAAAACCGGAACAGTAAGTGGTTTATGGCGAATTTGATTCGGCCAAAAAATCTGCACTAGTGTAGACTACAAGGTGAGGCATAAGTCTGTAAAGTCTTTTTGCGCCTGCTGCCTGCAATTCTGCAGATTATGCAGACTTATGCCTCACCTTGTAGCCTACACTAGTGCAGATTTTTTGTCCCAATTGAATTCGCCATTAGCGTGAGATATGCCGAAAGTTTTTGTAAACAATCGCCAAAGTGACGTGTGATAGTGTAGATGGAAAAATCGGAAAAAACTGCATATTTGTTTATCTCTCTACAGAAATATACATAGGAGCAATTTTTGACTGTACTGTATGTTCTTTGATGTATTTTTAATGTGGAGTAATAAGAGCGCAGTCTGTGCTATAATTTGTAATGCAATTTTATAACTCAAATTTTTTTCCGGTCCCTTGGAGCTTCGAGTTATAGAAGTTTCACTGTACCATCAAAAACCAGATCCATCTCAACTTAAAAATAAAAATTCGGAGAGTACATCGCAGATATAACAAATATAACAATTAACTGACGTTATCATCAGACTATAGCAAATGACGTCATCATCAGACTATAGCAAATGGCGTCTTTTAATAAATGACCTCATCAACAGAGTTGAATAAATGGCGTCTTTTAATGAATTACGTCACCATCAGAATTTTAATGAACGATTTCATCATTTGGTACGATAACGTCATAGTAACTACCTCCTTAAAACAGACTCGGGGAAAGACAGTTCCACGTCAAATCTAAAAAACTCGTCCAATGGCCATGCAGCAAAGATGTCGGAAAAAAAGAAAGGTCTTTACCACTTTTCCTTCAACTTCCCAACCACAACAACAGGCATCGTTCGCAGAATTTCCCTCGACAACAGGCAATAGATTTTCGGCTTCTAGCTCATAGCTAATGGATGAGATTCCTGATAACTACATACGCCGAATATCATTATGATTTCCCATTAAGGAATCCTTTGTCTGTACGGGTCTGAGCAGCGAAACCCCAGCAGTGTTTATTAGAGAAGCTGAACATTTCTATCCATGGATGAGAAACACAAGGAAGCGCAATTATTAGATCGGAGCTTTCAGAACCCCTCAAAGGACCGCCAAGATTTGCCCAAAACGCCAACGTGAATTACGCCTCTAATACTTCAACTTGCAGGGAGCAGGTAATCATTTTCATGAGAAAAATGAAGGATTTGAAGCCCGTATATAAGCAGGCCTACTTCCACCCAACGTACGTTAAGGAGAAACTGATGAGGACACATTCCTCATCGAAGTCATTGGCGCGCCAACGCCTGGCAAAATCGTTTAATTAAATTTATATCGGGTCTGCGGGGTTGTAATTACAGCTTCAGCAGCAGAGATTCGTTGATTAGATTAAATAGAGAAGAAGAAAAAAAGACAGAGAAATGCAATCAGAAAATGATTAAAAAATTAACACGGATCTTCAGTTTGCGCTGAAATGGCCAAGGGCGAGACTGCCATATCCTCACGGACGAAGTTCCTCTATTGGATTCTGCTGAAGCTGCATTTCTCCAACGTCATTTTATGTTTTGTTCAATAGTTTCGTTCAAAGTTTTATCCCAGTTGGAGGCATTTGAAATTCCACAAGCGAGTGGGAATGTCACGATGTGTAACTATAACCCTCAAAGACAATACCAACTCTTCGCATACCTCATCTACTCATCTCAAGAAGCTTCAAAATTACATATAATCCGAAAGTGAAACTGCAATTCTAGTTGAAACAATGGCCATGTTACATCGAACATTTAAAAAATGCTCAATGTAACATGGCCATTGTTTCAACTAGAATTGCAGTTTCACTTTCGGATTATATGTACTTTTGAAGCTTCTTGAGAAGTTCTTGAGAAGCACGATAGTGTTAAAAAAAATTTGCCACTTTGTCATTTTTTTAAGACGCATAACATTTCTGCTCCGGGGCAGCTGAAAAGCTGGTCATCTTATAGCCTTCAACAGCCATGCTGGTGAAAAATCACAAACACCTTACTAACATCACCTTTTCACAACCATGGAATAGTGGCGTATACAACAGACTTCTTTATTCTGCTAGAAATATTCTCTCATTGTCTGGTGCTGAAGAGGTCTTGATGCCACTCGACATCCAAGTTCTCAACCAATTTCTGCCTGAAAAAACTCGTCTATACTTTGTCGGCCACCTTGAAGACCTTGAAGAGGGATTAACACTCCACAGTCTGCCTTCATGTGCCTTTAGGCCACAGATGGCCGCTCGAAGAAACAAGTAGAAGCTGCAGTTCTGTTTGGTAACGACGCTTCCAGCAAGGCCAGAAACAAAATCAAAATTTAAAAGAAAGAAAGCTGGCAGTTTACAAAACCGTATTCTTTTCCGATCCATTTGTTTGGAGGAAAAAAGGCAGCCGCACCAGAGAGTCCTCGCAACTCTCCAGCGACTTCGGTTTATTTTATTTTCTCCTTAACGCCCAAAGCGTAAATCAGCATTTATATAAGCTATAGAAGCCCTGGTCTGGCTACGGCAATTTCGTCGAAAATTGCCGTTATCGCCTATCTCGGTAATCGCCTCCGAAAACCAGTTTCGGAACGACGCGACATCAGATAAGTCTCTTGTCAACGCCGAAAAACATCCAATAAAAAACAAGAGCAACATGGCCGTAAAACAGAAGAAAACCGAAATCACCCACATTTATAAATAAATGGAAGGCTTTTTAAAAGAAAAGAAAAAAAAGCGAATCCCAGAGATTCACCTCGGGTCCAATCCTGTATAGTTCTGGGAAAGACTGGGTAACGGACAAACGATAATGGAAGAGTGAAACGTATTCCCAATTGGCCGGCCATGCCCACGTGGGATGCGAGACGCGCCGCTAGGGGGATCTTCGCGGAGTTTCCGGGAAATTTCCCCTTCAAGAACATTGCTTGTTAGAAAATCCCTAAATGCAGATCGTATCAATCACGCGCGATTAGAAGCTGGCAAGTCGCGCGCTCAAACTGCGTAAAGTACGCATTTTATGGGCTGCAGCAACCATTGGTCGCTGGGAAGAGCTACGGCGCTTCATCGCGTCATAAATCAAGAAGTTTAAAAAAAAAAAAAAAACGAAAAGAACACTGGAGACCAAAACCACATTAGAAGATTTTTTCCCCAGAAAGGGGAGTTTCATAGAAGAGGTCATTTAAAAAAGTGGCAAGTGTGCCGTGAATGAACAAAATGCGGCCAAGACCATATCTCCATCGCTGACCATCGACCAGAAATGGTTCTAGCTCGCCATGATGACCACTGGCCACTTCGGCGGTTTGGCTTACATTCGACAGTATGATTAAAAAGATTTTTACAATTTATTACACTCTGACCCGCACTTGCTGCGAACTGAGTAAGCAAAATTAGACGTACAGTGCGTGACACATTGCGAATAAGCCACACATACAGTCACGTGACATTTTCATCAACTCATCATGACTTAGGCTTAATACCCTGAATATTTGAAACTAATTAAGCATCACTTGATACCGTTATGTTCATGAAATTTGCATATGGTCCATTTATGTCAACCTTCAAACATGGAACAGAAATGCATTTACAATGATTTGCAATGCATTTAAAATACATATAGATTGGTACACCGAAAATGCATTTCTAAAAATGTATTTAAAAATGCGTTTGGAAATACATTTTGAAATGCATTTTTAGAAATGTATTTTTAAAAAATGTATTTCAAAATACATTCAAAATACATTTCAGTGTCCCAATCTATATGCAGTTTGAAATGCATTTCTTTTCCATGTGGGATATATATTGTGATTACAGTTTTATTTTATCCAGAGATATTGTATCCTAAAGTAGGTTTCCTGTTTGAAACGTGCACTCAAAACAAAGAAAGTATATTAAAAACTGTCTTCAAAAATTAAATCAGAAAACGAATCAAACTTCAACGCTGAACTTCCTTGTTTGCCAACTTAAAGACAAACCAACAAATGAAGCAAAAAGTCACATTGAAACATTTTTTTTTTCCAGAACAATTTTACTGTATAGTTTCGAAGTTATGGAAACTACTTCAACGAATCTCGCACCATTTTCTCTCATTCCTGTTTCAAATTTTTTAGCGTAGTTTCAGTTATAAGCAGCTTGCCCTAGTCACGTGCAATTCATACAAACAGTGGTCAGCGCGTTGGTCAGTTGATGAGACGTGGGTGTGGCGACAAGTGGTCAGCGCGTTGGTCAGTTGATGAGACGTGGGTGTGGCGACAAGTGGTCAACGTTGCAAAGTGCCCTGTCACCGAGAAGTCATTTAACAACTGAAACGTCCACTGTGTATACGTGTGGTCAGCAAGCCTCGCTAAGACCTGCACGGGGTGCATTATTTCATATAATAATATATAACGAACACGCGCATTGTCGTTGTCATGATTTCGGCTAAGAAATCGATTTCCGAAGATTCCCCGAGAGACGATAGGGGGAGCGCATCGTGAATATTCATAAAGTGTTTTCCTAACAAGAGCAGCCTGGTCATTTTTTTCACTTGACCATCATTTTTCTTCATGATCTTTCTCGATTTTGAATAAGACCAACCACCCTGGGTGTCCATTGTAATCAATTCCGTTACTAGGGGGGTGCTCGTAAAAAGGCATTACGCGAACAGCATAACCAAACCGGACAAAAGTTATGTCCAGCTCAGCACTAGCTGACCATGCACTTTTGGCTTCATCAGGAGATGCTCGGCGAGCACGCCTTCTGATAAATATGCCTGCGAGGCTATAGTCCTAATCTGAGAGCAGAAACGTTGACC
This sequence comes from Megaphyllum sjaelandicum, assembly GCA_034698745.1. Lineage (NCBI taxonomy): Eukaryota > Metazoa > Arthropoda > Diplopoda > Julida > Julidae > Megaphyllum > Megaphyllum sjaelandicum. Next base: position 1,686 of record JAQGBX010000640.1, on the reverse strand, counting down.
ACTGGATATGTACAAGTATATCTTATAGACGAAATACAAAAACCAGAGGGGTCAAGAGGGGAGAACTGACCATGCAAGAGGAAATGAAAGACATCTTTAACATTTCATCGGAATCCTCAATTTAATGAAAGCTGTGGATACACGAGACTCGTGTCAGTGAAATCGGAAGAAAAATTAAACGGATTTTTTGGGGGAAATTCAAAAAGTGGTCTGCAATATTTTGCCACAGATCGAGATGCCATCTAGCGTGCTGAGATCCAGAAGCAAAGTCATAATTCTCTACACTTTGCAGATCAACAATAATACTAATCTCCGGAAAAAATATGCATTATTCAGTCTTCTTTAAATCTAACATTATGCTCCACAATAAATACCGTATTTAATGGAACCATATATATATATATAATAAACTATAATCAAAATTAAAAATTTATAAGATGTTTACATGGTTGCATACTTACATAAATAGGATGGGACATCTTTTACAAAATTAAATAAAGTATACGCATATCAGCGGCTTACCTAGATAAAAAAAAAGAAAAATCAATGAGTCAAGAGTGTAGACTATGCAAATTTCTACATAAAAGTATTAAAAACACCGTGACAGCTTTACTTTTCGTTGTTAGCTGCAACATACTGTTATAAAAACAAGCGTTTTGAGTAGGAAATAGAAAAACAAAACTACCGCTGAAGTGTTTTTCATTATACAGTATTTTTCCGGATGTTTGAAACTCCATAGGAAAAACAAAATAATCATGCCCAAAAAGTTATTCAGAAAGAATCAACGTCTAGGTTTTCTCAAATTGGCTCATTCAGGTTTTAACACCGCGAGCTATTCGTTTCAGTATCCTGATATCGCTGAACCTTATTAATATTCATTGACAAAAAAATCAATATCTTCGAAGGTGAAATCGTAAACATAAATAATGAACATACATCATTGAAAGCGTTTTCTTCGTTTAGTACTCAAAAAGTGCTTTATCGGTATAAACATGTTCATGTATAAAAAAATAATTTTTTTTTCCTAAGCAATCTGTCATGTCAACCAACTGAAATTCATACTTTCCAAAACAAAATGGCTGGAGTTCAGTTTATTTAATTTTTTTTAAACTATGATTTTACCATGTTTTAAGTTAGAAACTTTAATATGCTAGGTAGCAAAAGTGTCGGAAAGCAGTACAAAATTTTTAAATCTTAGAACGCCCCAAAGCTGTAGGCATGCAATCACTTACAGCACTCGAGCCGTGCATGATTGCCGATCTTCAGGGAGCACTTGTCAGTTTTAATTTCGTAACATTTATTTTGTCTTTTTTAGTCTTCTCCATACTTCCTTGGCCTAACATATGAATATTCAAGTATTTTTCTGACTTTGAGCTAAACTGCATGTTAGTCGAAAGGATTCCCCCAGAAATTTCATTTTCAACTTTCCTGACTTTGACCTGACTTTTCCAGGTTTCAAAAAAAATTCCCTGACCAATAACAACGTGAAAAATTGAAATTTTTCAAAATTGACACTGGAAAATATATTTTTTTTAATTTACAAACGACAATTTTAAAAATTAACAAAGAATTTTTTTTTAAATTTAAAAAAAAAATGTAAGCGAAAAAGGTTGAAAATTTGTGCTCGGAAAAAGTGAGAAATAGCGCAATTTTGTCCTCGGAAAATGTGGAAAATTTGAACTCGGA
>JAQGBX010000639.1:0-32506 GCA_034698745.1 Megaphyllum sjaelandicum | reverse complement strand
TGTTCCACACGAGGGCGCTCTGCTTTAATCCATAAAGACTCTTGCGCAGACGGCAAACTTTATCCTCGTTTCCTTTGAGACGAAACCCGGCGGCTGATTCATGTAGATTTCCTCCTCAAATCCAAACAGTGAACTCATCCCAGCTTATGTCTTAAAACTTTATTTCAAGGCTCTCATAAGTTCACAGAGTGTTGTAGCCTATAACAGACATCATCCAATGACGTCCTATGGTCAATGCAAAGTAATAGTCTTGCGGAGGGGCTCATTCATATTCAGTGATCTGGAGACCTCATTTTTTGACTGTCCCTTGAAATGGTCAACATGGCATCCTTGTTCCATGATCAGGATTTTCACAAGGATTCGTAAGGATTTTCACAAGGATTGCAAGAAAATGCATTGAGACAGCCTAGGAAGGGAAATTTGGTCCAGGGTTTCACAACACTGGAACGCTGGATTTTAATCTGATTAAAATTAGATTTACAAACTAATGCCAAAAACTATAGAAATTATGATTTGCGTTTCTGCCTGCGGTCTGCGAAATATTTTTTCTCATTTTTACTGGTTCGCAAAATATTTCTCCAGTCTGTAGGGGTAACATTTTTGGGAATCGCTGATTTTCTCGATGCTGCACCGCAGTCACGCCACGAATCGGAGCTTGCTGACTTTTCAACTATGTATTTTTCTATTTACAGGTGGCGTGTAATTTATTCCGGACATTACCTCCAAGTGAAAATCCTGAGTTTGATCCTGAGGAAGATGACCCCACCTTAGAAGCCTCTTGGCCTCATCTACAGGTGCAGTACATTTTTTTATTAATTTGGAGAAAATTGATATATTGGCATGATTCAATTAGATAATCTTGGACCTGTAAGTAGGTGTGCTTTGAAGTAGCCTTTTTAAAAGGGTCTTCCACCTAAAATTTTGACGAAATACGCGAGTCATATATGCCTGGATTAACTGGTACTAAGAAACTAATTTTTGAAATTGACAAGGAAACTAATATAAAACGATTATGGGTTCGTTAATTTTTCAATTTTTACTTTTGGAGTTATCTATGGCAAGAAATTTGTATCATTGATATGAATAAAAGTGGCTGTGGTTCATTCAGATTATTCAGATAACCTTGGATTTCAGGTCATCATGGGTGTACTATGGTTTACTGCAATTTGATGTACTGTTTTGAGTCATTAGAGTATTAGACAACATAATTGGAGATTCGGTTTAATTGATGCTCTTGAATTTGCAACTTATTAAGCCAATTTTTATTGTGCTCTTCAGATGGTGTATGAATTCTTCTTACGGTTCTTAGAGTCGCCTGATTTCCAACTGGGAATTGGCAAAAAAGTCATTGAGCAGAAATTTATTTTACAGGTATGATCATTAAAACTTTAAAAGTAGAATAATGAACTACATATCACTGCTCACTGAAGATCTAACTGTAATTGATTTCCATTAATGCTCTTTAGTTGCTGGATTTGTTTGACAGTGAAGATCCCAGGGAGAGAGATTTTCTTAAAACCGTTTTGCATAGAATATATGGCAAATTTCTCGGACTTAGAGCATTTATACGCAAGCAAATCAACAACATATTTTTAAGGTAAGGATGTTAGTTGTAGCAACGCTTACTTACTGCCAGTTTCAAAAAAACTGTAGTATATTATGAGAAAGCACATTGATAAAGTCAGGGAAATTCAACGTATTAATGTGGTCACAATATAAAGTTAATGCTTCTTCGTGGTTAGTTGATGGCCTATTTCCAAACTTTTTAAATTTTCCCTGTACACATTTTCAGCAAATTTCACAGGACAAATTTGTAACATGTTCAATATTTTTCAAAGACTCAACTTCAATGATAATTTTTTTAAATTTTCAACCTTTCCGAGGACATACAATTTCCAACCGTTTTCGTAGACTAACTTGCCTAGTTTTCCACTTTTTCCAGACACAAATTTGCAAAATTTTAAAACTTGTTTGCAGTACAAATTTGCAAATGTGTTCGAGTTCAGATTTGTAAAATTTGCAACAGTTTTCAAGGAGAGATTTGCAAAATTCTCAAATTTTTGCTAGTAAAGATTTGCAAAGCTTTTCAAATATTCCGAATAAAAAATTGGCAAAATTTCAGAATTTGTTCATACTAATTTATGTCAATTTTGAAAAAATTTCAAACTTTTCCTATGTAAATTTTGAAAATGGTTCAGAATGTCATTAGTACATTTGCAAAACATTTTGAAGGGTATCCTGTGTAAATTTTGCAAAATCATGGATTATATTGGCATTTGTTAATTTTTGATATTGTCATTGGTCAGGGAAGTTGAATATGAAATTTCTGAGGAAAGCCAGAATATGAATTTAAAAAATGCGTGGCTAAATCATGTCTTTCTTGAAAATGTTTCTTATAAGACGTGGCACATTACAAAATTCTGGACAAGTGAACGCTATCTAATCAAATTAACACCAGTTAATTTTCAAGCAATATGTTAGATGTTTGTCTTTTCTTCCTCTTTCTCTTAGGTTTATCTATGAAACTGAGCATTTCAACGGAGTTGGAGAACTTCTAGAAATCTTGGGCAGGTAAGCAAAAGAAGTCATGCACAATTTTAATTTTAGATTTCTAGAGTAATTTATTCCTTGAATGTATTTTATTTTCAGTATTATTAACGGTTTTGCATTACCTTTAAAAATTGAACATAAGCAATTTCTCGTCAAAGTCTTAATTCCCTTGCACAAGGTGAAATGTTTGAGCTTGTACCATGCTCAGGTGAGATTTATGTCAGTGTCAGCATGACCTATATAAATTATTATTTCAATAAATGTATTTGAAGCTCAACATTTCTTTCAGTTGGCATATTGTGTAGTCCAATTTTTAGAAAAAGATGCATCATTAACAGAGCCAGTAAGTTTCACATTTGCCAGTTTTCTGCACTAAATGCATTGATGCTATAAACACGACGAGTTTTTTTTGATAATAATGAATACTCGTAGGTTATCAAAGGACTTTTGAAATTCTGGCCTAAGACATGTAGCCAAAAGGAGGTATTTTATGAATTTGTGTAGTTCAAATGGAATTTTTGTTCCCTTCATTCGAATACTACATCTGATTTCTGTTTTTAAGGTGATGTTTCTTGGAGAAATTGAGGAAATCTTAGATGTGATAGAGCCAACGCAATTTGTAAGAATACAGGAACCTTTGTATAAGCAAATAGCCAGATGCGTTTCCAGTTCACATTTTCAGGTGAGATGATATGTATCATTATTATTGTTATTCTTGGGATTATCTTAAAAAAGGTAGATGTTTTCTAGAAAATGAACTACTTGTTTAAAGTTTCGATAAAAGCAAATGAAGGCTTGTGATGAAACAGTAGGTTTGGTTAAACATAATCAAAACATGTACTTTATAATAAGTATTTATGAAATACACCACATTATTAACGTTGTTATGGGTGATTCGAATATCATTGTTACAGTACACTGGTCTATTAAAAACTGAATGAAACTAAACATAGGAAATACATCAACTGAAAGCTATGTTTTATTAGACATTCAAAATTTACCGAGTACTAAAGACGTACATTTTCCTTCCTAGCCTCTAGAAATGCTCCTAAGTCAAAAATGAATTCAAACTAAATTAATTGTATGTCCAAAACTGAATTTAAACTAAAATATTTGTAAGTTCCAGTTTTAATTCAAGCAAATAATTCTAAGTCAAAAAACAAATTACATATCAAAACAATACTGTCTAAAAGCGAAATAATTGTAAGTTAAAATTAATCCCAAAATAATTCTCAAAAACATTTCTAAGTTCAAATTACATTTAAGCAAAATAATTCTAAGTTAAAAAAGTAAAAACATAAAAATAAAAATTTTATAAGTACATATTGAACAATCCTGGCTGAGAGCAATAAGTTAAGCTCAACTTAGAAAAAGGTAGTGCTTTCCACCACAAGGCTTTTTCCAAGTCTGTTAGAACTTTTCTATACTACAACATTACATACAAAAATCCTAGGACTTACAGTAAGCGGTGCTTTCCACCACAGGGTCACTGTTAGTCCTGAGAGCTAACTTGGCTTCCAAAAGGTAGTGCTTTCCACCACAAGGCTTTTGTTGTCCAAGTTTGGCTCTCCAGCCTAATCTGAATTTCCTTACAAATTGTCCTCCCTTATATATGGCGAAGTTCTACTGTGGTGCCCTCTGGATGATACCAGTGGTCCCCCCCTATGTTGGAACCAAAGTCTAAAGTTAGCTTAGAAAAAGGGAGAGCGAAAGATGATCTTTTGCCCCCAGAAGTCTAGAATGTTCCTTTCGGTTTCCATCTTTGAACTCGATCCCCCCATTTCGATGATTCATGGAAAGTTTGAAAGAAAAACTAGATTTAAGAAAAATAGAGGGGAAAATCAAATTGAACATATAAATCATACATTAATATAGCAATTATATTCAGTCCATTATATTCACATCCAGTTATATTGTGAATAACTGGAAAATCCTGGAAAGACCTGGAAAATCTGAAAAAGTCAGGGCAGTTGGAAAAGTCGGGGAAATTCAGTGTATTTATGTTGGGACAATCCAAAATTAATGCTCAACTTGATTAGCTCAGGATCCAGTTTCCAAGGACAAATTTGCAAAACGTTCAATAGTTTCTGAGGGCAAGTAAAATTTAAAACGTTTTTCGTGAAGCAAATTTTGAAACTTTTCAACTGGATTTGAGTCAGTGAACTTTTCAACTGGATTTGAGTCGGGGAACTTTTCAACTGGGGTTGAAGTCAGGGAAGTTTAATATGAAATTTTTTGGGGATCCCGAGGAGAAATTTGCAAAATTGTTATTTTAGGGACTTATTTTACGAGCTATCAATTCCTAATATAAACTAGAATAATAAAAGGTTCGTTTAAAGCCAATGAAGGCCTATTTGAAACAGTCGGACTAATATAAACTAGAATAATAAAAGGTTTTTTAAAAGCCAATTTAGGCCTATTTGTAACAATTGGACGCAATTTAGTTATTTATTTACAAAATCACAAACGTTATTTACACAATTAAAAGTTGTTTTGTATGCGCATTTCAATTTCAATATACACTTTACATAATTAACATATAACTCCTTTTTACCTAAAGATTATTTTCCTCAAATTATGTATTCCTTAATCCTGCCCTTATCCTGAATGTATGGTTGTAATGGAGACTTCTTTGCAAAGTCTCCTACTCCTCTGAACTAAAAGCGATTATTTCAATCGCAGTTTGTACCATCAGAATAGTGACCATGTTTTCAAGACGAGTTTGGCAAGGTTCAAAATCCCTTAGAATCATAAACGATTATTGCAATCACATTCTGAGTCATTCGTGATTTCAGTGTATGTTATGTATATGTTTTCGGTTGATTGAGAATAGGGATTTCGTCCAAATGTTCCTGGAAGCGATTATTACAATCGCAATCCAAGAGTGCATTAGATTGTTTCCCAAATTCTGAAGTTTAGCAGATTTGTTCCTGCTTATATACCTTGGGATCTGGATAATTCCTTACTTTTGTTTGATCTGTTTTAGCCAGTGGCAGAGTCCTGGCTTATTTCCATTTATTTCTTAACCAATAGTGTTACGTTATAAAACTCAGTGCTGCCATCTGTGCCTCCCTGCTTCCTTTTTATGCACTTTCCACCCCTTTTCTTATTTAAGTTAGTGCTGCCACCTAGGAGTCTCTTTTGGTGTTATTTGTAATTTTGCCAATATATTTTGGGGAGCTAGTGTCCCCAATTTCTTATTCCTTTTTTGGGTTTTCTAATTTTCAATATTTTTCTGTATTGTGTTGGAAGAAATCCAACATTATGTTATTGAGGTGGGGTTTGTTATCAAAAAATTTCATTTCGTGGTTTTGTCCATCATTTAACATCAGATTCCAAGGACAGATTTGCAATATTCTCAATCTTTTCAGAGTACACTGTACCATTGTCAAAATTTTTCCACATTTTTCCAAGTGCAAATTTGCACAACTTTCAACGTTTTCCGAATTTCCAAATCCAGTTAAAAAAATTTTCATGCTAATTTTGTAAAATTTTTCTAGTTAATCTTCCACTTTTTTTAAAAAAAAATTGTCATTAGTTAATGGTTCAAAATATTGAATCAGGGTTCCCCCAGAACTGGAAAAGGCGGGGAACTTAAAAATGATATTCCAGGTCATGACTTGATTTGAAAAAGTCAGGGAAATTCACCGAAGTCGGGTACAAATTTTCCACGTTTTCCGAGGACAAAATTGCAAAATTTGCCACGTTTCCGAGTACATAATTGTAAAATTCTCCACATTTTCCTATAGCAAATTTGCCACGTTTTCCGAGGACAAATTTGCAAAAATTTCCACGTTTTCCGAGGACAAATTTGCAAAATTTTCTACTTTTTCCTGTAACAAATTTGCAAAATTGTCTAGGATTAATACGAAACTCGAATAATATGAATTCTTGGCTTATTCATTTCATTGGTCAAAATCTTGTCTCACCTTTCGCCGACCGAAAAATAGAGTACCTTACTAGGTCCGAGCGGTGGAAGTTTGTTCGGTATTTAGCTCGTCATTGTCTTATCTTCTAGAGAGAGGGAATTTTTTTTCAAAACCTAGAAAAGTCAGGGAAGTTGAAAATGAGGATTTCTGGGGGAATACCTGTGAATATTGTCATGTGTAAATTTTGTAAAATCGTTGATAATCTTGGCATATGTCAATTTTGACGATGTCATCTGGCAGGGAGATTTGTTTGAAAGCCTGGAAAGGTCAGGGAAGTTAAATGTGAAATTGTTTGGGGATCCCTTTAAAAGGTATCACTTTAAACGCTTATATTTCGTTAGATTTTGCAATGCGCGAGCACATTTCATACGACTCGTGGAAATGTATACCCATCGTTTGCCATTTCAGGTTGCTGAACGTGCTTTGTACTTTTGGAATAATGAATATATCATGAGTTTGATCGAAGAACATTCAAACGTCATTTTACCCATCATGTTCCCAGCCCTATATCGAATTTCCAAGGAACATTGGAACCCCACAATCGTCGCCCTTGTCTATAATGTCTTAAAAACGTTCATGGAAATGAACAGCAAACTTTTCGATGAACTCACCGCCTCCTATAAGGCAGAGAGGCAGAAGTAAGCAAATGATTTCATTTGGATTATTTATCAGTTATTTATGTTTTACGTATAGTCTCGTACCGTTTCTTACACGTGTGATTAACGCTGTTTTTTGTTTTTTTTAAACTATGAATCGAATATCCAGGGAGAAGAAACGCGAAAAAGAGCGGGATGAACTTTGGAAGCGTTTGTCTCAATTAGAGTTCAGTCATAAATCGAAATCGCAGCAAGAGAATAATGTGAACGAAATGGCTTCTCAGGATAGCCGCATGAATAAGGACTGATGATCTCTGCTGTGCTAGAGACCTTAAAAGCGGGGCATCCTCCACCCCTTTCATCCCTCTCTTGTTGTCTCCTCCTCCCTTTTGACCCACCAGTGTGCGTGTGCGTGTTTCTCGTGTGTGCCGTTTTTCCCTCCCATAGCCACTCCTTATTGCTCGCTTCTCTCTCATATTCTGCGTTGTGTCCACCGTCCTGTGAAGAAACTCGTAGATTTGAAGTGACCTGTGCTAGCTGCTTTCGTCATCACCTCTTTAGCTTCTCATTCGTTTCGTTTTTTGTTTTTGGTTAATGCAAGAAGATGTCTAGAAGATATACATAAAAAATGAGGAGAATCGTCAAGTTAGTATCAGATCTATCGTTGTAAGCCACAGCCTGAGCCAGTTAAACGATTTGTTTTTCTTTTCCTCATTACAGCCGTGAAATCTAATATAAGCAATTATCGCGAGTGCTTGCTGACAGAGAAGAAAATGCCGAAATGAACTAAAACGAATGTTTATCTGTTTACTTCTCTGAAAAAGCACATCCCCTTCTCCTCATTTCCCTGGTCCGTACCACTTAAAAAGAGGCAACAATGTTAACCAAATCATGAAACGAGTTCCTTCTTGACCACTGAGTTGAATGTGCCGAATCGAAGCGGTAATTATGAAACTTCAATTAGTCCCAAGTGCCGTTTATCATTCAAATATATTTTTTTCATTTCAAATTAAAAAAGAATTAAAGAAATAATTCTTAATTTCTTAGCCACTGATATCGTATTTTCGGAAAACGTCCGAGGCCTTTTACGACCAGTAACTAAGTAACTTTTTGGTAATGATTTATTATACTGTAATAATAAGTAATACTTTGTAATCTTATCATACTTGGTGTGATTCATTTCTTCAGGATTGAAGAATTATGGATTTGCGATACTTTCGTGACCTTAACCAAATTTTAGTTGGAAACGGAGCAGTTTTGAAATAAAATTTGGTTAAGGTCATGAAAGTCTCACAATTCCATAATCTTGTCTTGTCATACGTCTTGATCTCCTTCTCAGCCACATCCAAATTATCATTTTGTTGAATCCGTTAAAACTAAGGAACACGTAATGGGATCTAATTGTTCAGTTTATCGTAAAATTAAATAATTTTCTCCATAAATTTTAATTCTAGGATCAATACGAAACTCTCGAATAATATGAATTCTTGGCTTATTCATTTCATTGGTCAAAATCTTGTTTCACCTTTCGCCGACCGAAAAATAGAGTACCTTACAAGGTCCGAGCGGTGGAAGTTTGTTCGGTATTTAGCTCGTCATTGTCTTATCTTCTAGAGAGAGGCCTCTCCACTTTCACGCACTAGCTCCTTTAAGTGACTTCACTCCTCTCTTTCTCATTTCTCTCTTTATTGTTAATGGGCGTAAGAAGCTGAAATTATTTAATCGCAAGTAGGCACAGATAATGAAGTATGAAAAAAAAAAGTGCGTGCTAACTGAATAGGTGAATTTTATTGCCATTTATTGTACAGTAGTATACAAATTAACTATAATGGATTGCGACACTCCTGTCTCCCATAATCATGATTTTTATGACTTAATCGTGTACAGTATAACGTTACATTTCATTGGTTTTGTTTTTTCGTTGACCAATTTTCAATCGTTTTCGAATCATTTCTATCGTTTGGCAAATATAGTTGGGCAAATCCATAGTTAACTAAAATTGATGGATGCTCCTTAGTGGAAGGATGTTCACAGGTTGAACCCCCCACCCCCTCTGTCATTGTCTGTAATAGTTTCCTCATATTGCTTCTGTATTTATCCTTCGAAACGATGTAAGGGGAATAACTGTAGCTTTGTTAACTAAAAATTGACCGTTTATTCTAATACTTCATTATTTGACGATTTGTTTTTTCTCCCGCGGAAATAAGGCCTTTGTCAATATATGTCAGCTCGATAAAATTATTCAAAATGATCCTACTTTATGCCTGACAGTGTGATGTTAATTTTGCGGAACGATCTCAAATTCAAACCTGTAATTATTTCTTCCATCATCCTAACTGGCATTTTTTTTTGTTCGATCGAGTCTGATCACAAGAGGACTTCTTTCGACTTGAAGAACCTCCCTAAATCGAGTAATTTTTAAAATGCTTTGCAAACCATTGCAGATCTGTGTTCCTTTCTTACTTTCACTATTGTGTGAAACATGAACATGAATATGGGTTTCTTTAAATAGCTTTCTACTTGGAAAGTTGTGTTGCCGTGGATGGCCATTTTTTGACTATCACAAATATACATTTTCAAGTAGAAGGAGGTTTTCTTTGACCATGGACTGCTCGAGAATCAAGGACACCTCAAGCCACGTATGCTGGAGTCGTCCATTATCATTATTTCTGTCTGGACGGTCCATGTGACTCGGGAAGTGGTTAATTTGAAGTTTTCATTGCCATCCGTGCCATTAGGTTGAGGATCTCCTATCTTGAAGATTATCTAGCTGCAAGAACTGTTATCCTGGTCTTAATGTCAATGATTCGATCCTGGTTTTAACTTTACATGGAAAATAGAGAAAAACTGTTAAAGTGATCTAAATCCTATACCTGAAATGATAGAAACTAAGAAAGTACTATGTTAAATGAAAATTGTCCTGAGCATTTTTCACCCCAAACGTTGAAACATCATTGCTACGTTTTTTTTCTTTCCATTCAAAAATTGGGAGTTTTTTTGTTTTTTTTGCTTTATTTTTTAAAAAAATAAATGAATATAGGAAGAATGCAAAACGAATCATGAAATTTTATGTATATTTTTGTTTTTGTTTTTCATATCTATTTATTTTTAAAATAAACTAGAAAAACAGCAAAGCATTTTTCCCTTGTGATACTTTTTTTTAAAAAAATAATATTTATTTAAATGTTTATTTTCTGAGTTTCTGTCATTTCACCAAAGGAACCTTCAATTTGATAATGAAGATTTGGGAGTTTAGGCAACCCGACAAATTTTAGATAGAGGAACCAACCTAAATGGCATGTTTCTGATGTCATACTTATTAGGGTTCTTAAAATTACCAAATTCGCCTATATCCACCATATAACAATAAATGTCAGAGCATAAAGGAAAAACTAACCGAACCAGTGCATTTCATTTCAATTAGAATGCTAGCAAATGCACATGTTTTTAAAAGTTGAAACATTTTTTTATTAGTTTTTATTTGATTTAGTTGCAGAAATTATTAAAATACAGATGAGATTATTTAGTATGTTTTATGTTTTAACTTTTTTCTCTCTTTCTTTTGTTCATTTTGTGTATCCGCCTTTCTTCATTCTTCGTCTATTAATCTAGTCATTTTATTCATCATTATTTGATCATTAATGAGCATTGTCGTTCTCGGTTCTTTCACCACCTGTTCATTCTTTCCTGAGCAACCCCTTTTAAGTTTCATTTTATCTCATGTGTATTTTTTTTTCCTCTCGCGTTTATTTTGTCTCTCCTGCTGGAGTGTTTGTTAGGCCCCAATATTGTGCATTTTTCGTGATGCTGGCTATATTTTTTTCTTTATCATGGTAATTATTTTATCAGCCTTTGATCAATGCATTTAAACAATATTTTGATCATTGAAGGGAGAACCTTTAGGGATGACATTGAAGAATCCATAGAAGATTTTAATATTATTTTTGTTTTCTGATAAGGTTCTTCGTTTCGGTCTAGTAGTACCTCGAAAGAATACATTTTCTCGTCTAATCTTAGCAAAACACTAATCAAATTTTGGGATTAACATCTGTCCAATCATGTTAAAAACTTTTCCAAGTGCTACTGGATCTTCAAAACTGGCCCAAGCTGATGTGTTGTTTACTAATTTCTTTTAGTCTTAAAAAAAAATTGATTTGCAAAGGGTTTTGATATGATGGATTAGCTTCGAAAGCACTATCCAATCACGTGCAATTAAAACTATGTTCACCATACTTGTATCTTGTAAAAAATTAGGTGTTCTTAAAAGGTTGAAGAAACTTTTAAATACCAAATACATGTATCTTAGATTGATAAGAAAGGAGCGAAACTCACTGGAAAGAAATACTGTCGAGTTATATGCTTTAAATTTTTTTTCAATTTCACTTTTTCAATGAATTTGGATTGGTTTAACTTGATGGACATTTTTTCTTAATTTATTTATTTTGACTAATATCAAACATAACACCAATCCTTTATTATTTGTATCATCTTAAATTATTCACATTTAAAATTCTTAGCATTTCATTCAATAGACAGTAACTGGTGAGTCTCCTCTTAACTTTCCCAACTAATGGATCTTGTGCAGAGTTACGTATGGGGCTACGTCACGTGATCTTTTCATCGAATCAGCAACTAAAAGGATGTGCCTCGGCACTGACTATGGGTAATTTTCGCCAATAAATGATTTGTTTGTTTTTGTGGATTGTTAACGCTGGCATATTTCTGCTCGTAGACTAAACACCAATTGACAACGCGGGACTCTGTTTAAACTATCATCTGAAAGATATGACACTTAGAGAATTTTGCACATCCTCAAAATTCTCACCGGTCCAACCTCGTGCCAAATGGATGAATGAAATATCACGTGATAGATGCTTGCTGACGAAATCTGCATAAGGTTAGGGGAATTTCACTACAGGCTTGTTCGACATCAAAACACTTGACTTTTTTTTATTTTACACTTTTAAATATGCATTTTTATAAGCATCGTAAGTTGATTGCGTAAATTGTAGCTCTAATGGCGCATTCTAGCATTTCAAATAATCAATTACCAGTGAAATTAAAAGATTTTTCATCATTCAGGCCAAAATTCTAAAACCTCATAGAAATTTTTTTTGAAACTCAAGATGCACAATTTCATTTCTCCAATTAAATGAATTTTTGTCATTACTTGTTTAGGGTTTATATCTTTCAGACAGACGTTTCCATGTTAATTTTGCTGGTTAATTGATTCTCCCATGCAAACATACCATTTTAATGTTTCCATCATGAAAATATTGATTAAGAGATCCTCGTAATACCATTATTCGAAGTCCATTTTTGCCAGCTGGTATTTTCGGTTTTTTTTTTTTTTTTTAATCACATTAGACCAGTTTTTGTCCCCTAGCCACAAACTCGAAACCTAGTCGTTAATTTTGTGATTGTCCCTACCCCCAACTCCCAGCTCTTGGTTTATTTTTAAATTTAGTAATATAGTGCGTTTTACATATCATTCATATTTAATAGAAGGCGTACGTCGATGAAAATAAGACTAGAAAAGCATCCTTGAAGAACAGTAAAGTTATAGAACCGAACATTTCCTTGCATTTGTCCTTTTTAAATCCAATATCTACTCAATTTCACCCATTCACGATGCTAATGAGGTGTCTGGCTTAAAAGTAAACCATTTCAATGAATTTAGCAACCATAATGTTCTTAACGTTTAATATATTGTTGGTCAAAGTGAAAGAGTGCCAGGCACCGAGAACCCAGTTGTTGTTGTGCTGTGTCACAAGTTAGGTCCCCCTTGCGCTCTTTCAATCAGTGGCAAAGTTAGTGTAACAGAAATTGAGAACACGTCGCAATGTCATTCTGTGAAGCAACATCACATCTCTTTGAATGCACCCCTTTATTAGATACAGAAAATTTCACGACAATTAAATAACCTTTTGACAACGTTTCAACCTACATACGGGTTAAAGAAACATTGAAGCCGAGAGGAATGTTTAATCAATTTTGAACAAAAATTATTTGAAAATTTTTGTTTAAAAATAGTAATGAAACATAATAATAAAATCAAGTCAAAGACGGTACCCTCTGCAATCACTAACAAACATTATCGAGTTTCCCCCTGACCTGAAAAACCTGGAAAAGTCAGGGAAGAATGACTTATTTTGAATGGTCAACAGAAATTATACGGTTTAATGTTGATCCAATAAAAAATTTTACAATTTTTCCATAAAAAATCTTCAACTGTTTCCGAGGACAAAGTTGCAAAATTTTCGTTTTCCGCGCACAAATTTACACAAAATTTAACAGTTTCCGAGGACAAATGTACGGAAAATGTAGAAAATTTGTACTCTGAAAAGCTTGAGAACTTTGCAAAAATTTGCAACTTTCATTTTTTTAGACAAATTTTCGATGTTACATGTAATTTTTTTTTTAAATTGTCATTATTTAAATGTTTGAAAAATTTCCTGAAATTTCTGGGGGAAACCTGATTATAAACCATCCTATTCCAGGACTTGATTTGGCCCTCATGTAGGGCGAAACATCTTCAAAAAATTAAGTTATTGGATGGTTGTGAAATTGTCTGTATCTTATTATCTACAGACCACTTGAAGATGACTACTATTACTCCGTTATTAGCTTATATATGCTGTTGTTACATTCATAAAATTGCAGGATTGAAATTGAATGTCCAAAGTCATCTCGGACTCAGTTCTTTTAGGAAATTGATAACTGAACCAAATTTAACTCTTTGATCTAGACAGAATGTGGCGGGCATTTGTCGTAGATGGTCACTTTATCAACTATCTCGACTGTAATTTACATTTTGTGGTCACAATGTAACTGTACGTGAAAGGAGTGATTTTTCTCCTTGTAAAGCTGAGATTTCTGTCGGCCGAAGTAGCAGCAGCGCTTGAACCGAACACTGTTTCTCCATATTTGATCTGACAAATACAAGTCCGTGTAAGATGATGGACAATTTTGTGTCTGATGGCGTAATCTTCAGTGAATGCTTTCTTGCACCACCCTTTCTCCTTCACATTTCACTCTGATACAATGCAATGATGTCACCTGTAATTTCATCCCCATATTTCGATACTTTGCCAACTGCAAAAGTTCATATTTATATTGTTTTATAATAGGAGGTCGTTTATTTTAATTTAATCGTGAAGTCAGTTTGATGATAAAAATGAATGTTAGTGCCTGCTTGTTAATAACATTAGTTTTTTTTCTTTATTTTTTCCACCAAATAAATGTGGAAACACTCGTGTCAAAATCAGTCTGGTCAGTACGTATATTATTATATTCGTCGCAGCTTTTGAACGGCCAGGTTCTATTTTCGGCATTTTTTGTTTGTTCGATGGATGTTTGAGGATTCCTTGCCCAATGGTCCATGGACATACATGTCATCTCGCTTCACAGA
This sequence comes from Megaphyllum sjaelandicum, assembly GCA_034698745.1. Taxonomy (NCBI): domain Eukaryota; kingdom Metazoa; phylum Arthropoda; class Diplopoda; order Julida; family Julidae; genus Megaphyllum; species Megaphyllum sjaelandicum. The sequence goes on along the minus strand of JAQGBX010000639.1, from coordinate 18,020 downwards.
ATCATTGGCAGTGGAAAACCTCTTTCGAGTAACTTCGATGCCTCGAGTCCTCCCTCTCTTAAGGATAATTTCTGCCCTAAGTTCTGTTAAACGTGAATACTACATGTAAACGTGTGAGCTTGTTGGTCAACAGAGTCTTTGATGGAATGCTGTAGTCATTTCTTGAAATCTGTAAACTTTAATGGAAATTAAGAATGATTGAATCGTATAGATCTTTTTAATTTTTTTTTGTTTGCAGGCAAGAACTATTTGAATAATTGTTTCATTTTTCTGTATTTTTATTTCTGCAACTAAAATACAAACCAAAAATAGAACTGTCAATGTTACTTTCATTATTTCTTTATTATAATCCCAAATTTATGACTCGATCGTGCTTGCGCAATAACTATCAGGAAAATCAGACCGAAATATTCTTAATTATGTCCATTCCAAAAACAGTTTCTTAAAACAGGTGATGATTTAAGTTTTGGAATAAATTTTTTGAGATAAATGGATGTAACATATATTGATTGAACTTTTTTGGCGACGAACACGAGGGTGGTTCATCAAGTTTGTTGGATCAATTTTTGCTTAGTCAATTATTGGGGTTTAATTCCAATCTTAGGTTTAATTTGAAATCTCGGAGTGTTCAAAGGCACCATTGTATCGGAGTACAATTTTCTCGGGAAATTTGAAATTCGGGAAAATCCTCAGACTCAAATGGCCCGCAATTTCACTCCACATTGAACCTCCTAAGATGGCTGCCAATTTCAAATTTTGTTGAATATCAATGCAATTCAATTTCAACTTGCAAATTTGAAAACATCAACTTGATTAAAAAGAGGTTATGTTCGCCGCCTTTAACTGATTCCTGACCAAGATCATTGATTCGTTTTGAATTTTTTTTTCTTGCATCCAAATTGTGGGATGGATCCTTAAAAAATGGAAATTTTTTTTGGATCAATTTCAAATCAAACTATGTATGTTTTTTTTGTTTTCCTTTAATTGTGGAACTTCGACCTTTCAATTTCTTTTCCTCCCTAGCTGTAACATGTGCTTTACTATTTCAGCGACGCAATATTCGATCGTGCCATTTATTAAGAAGTTTTGGACGATTTGAAAATATCGAGCTAGAATGTAGAAATGAAAATTGCCCCGTCTGTATTCATATGTAAGTTTCAAGATTTTATACTAGAATTCTTTTGCGTGCGTCAACAAGTTCCACACCCCATTGATACGATCGAGTATCCGCGCTTTGGCCGATTGGGGCGAACGCGATCGATGATCGAATTGAATTGTATTCTATGATCGTTAATTGTATTTGATTGCACGTTGAAAATTGTTGAGTGCTCATTAATATTGACTAGGGCCTAGGGCGATATTATTAAATTCAACTAATAAATTTATTTGAACAAGCATTTCTAGGTCTCTTTATCTGCAATTTTGTTTCACTCACATTTTACTCTCCTATTAATGTTCATTTTCCCTTTCAGGCTCAAATATAATGCGTTTCAACATTGTTTGTCCACATGTATAACAGGAGCATTGTTGGATTTACTACACTAGTTTCAACTTCAAGGTAATCCGAAAACTTACTAACTTTAAAACAGTACATATGTTAATTGTTTTTCAGGGTTTCCCCAAAAATTTATTTGTCAACTTCTGACTTTTCCAGGTTTTTAAACATGTTTCCCTAACCAGTGACAATGTCAAAATTGACACATGACAATGTATTCCACTATTTTGAAAAATCGACACAGGACAGTATTCAATATTTAAAAAAAATTAATTAATGGCAATTTTGAAATTTTTTAAAAATTAACAAAGAAATTTATTTTACAAAATTAGCAAGAAATTTTTATGAAAATTTGACAAATTTTATTCGAAAAATGCACATTTTTTGATTCATTCAAATTTGTCCTCGGCAAATGCGGAATATTTCCAAATGTGTGCTGGAAAAGGCTGGAAATCTTGCAAATTAAAATTACGAAAAGGTTGAAAATATGTCCTTGAAAATGTTTGCAAATTTGTACCCTGAAATTGCTGAACAATTAGCAAATTTGTTCTCGGAAACCGTTATAAATTGTGCACATTTATCCTGATAATAGGTTAGAAACTTTGTAAATATGTCCTCGGATAAGATTAAACATTTTGCAAATTTGTACTGGGAAAATGTAATAAATTTTGCAAATGGGCCCTGAGCTAACCACGAGGAAACATTGACTTTGTATTGTGACAGTAGTAATACATTGACTTTCCCTGACTTTTTCAAAATATTTGTTCATTTTCTTCAAGCGTTAGGATATGAGCGGTTGATGCAATGGGTTTTTTTTTTTATTGAGAGGCAAATACATTGCATCACTCAATGAATAGACAATGTGAAATTTTAGCAAACTTCATAAACATTTAGTGAATTTTAATGCTGTCGTTTCACTGGAAAAGAAAACAGGGCCAATGCATCTATTGGCTGGCTGGCCCTGTGTTGATTTTCATTAAAAATTTTCAATGGAATATTTTCATGAATTTGATTGAAATTCAACATAGTCTTTCATTGCAAATTAAGAAAGGAGTCAAGAGACCAAAGAATCCATTGGCCGGTTGGTACTTTAAGAGGGTAATGGCGGCCAGTCGCACCGGTGGGATCTGGGATCGGCAAGTCCAAAAGAAGGGAGATTTGTAAAAAAAAATCTAAAAGTGGGGGGATGATATGAATTCCGTTGGGGTGTCCTGTTACGAAAATGACCGAAATGTTTCCTTGTAACAGGGTTACAAGGGAACAGATGGCATTGATCTTGCTGGATCACTATTCTTGAAAGATGGAAGAAAGGTTTGGTTGTTAAGCTAAAAGATAAAATAATCATAATTTTGTATTTCCCCATTCGATAGAGCTTAAAATCCAAGACCAGGATCATGTTCCATGGCAGTACGTACTTTTTGTGTTGATTTTCAGAAAGTTAAATGTACCTCCATGGACCCTAGCTCTCAACTTTATAGCACTTCCATGGTCAATCTCAACTTCCTTCTTATTGGTATAACCTTTTTATCCTTCAGGTTTTCAATATAACATACAATAGCAAAGTTTTTGACTTCCTTTTATTTGCATCATGTGACAATAACCATATGAATTGGAATTAAGCGATGTAAATAAACTGACATTAGCTGACATACAGTATCCTCCATGAGTACGTCAATTAATAAAAATCAAACGATGAGCGAGGTAGACATATATTATTCTAGACCATCGAGGATGTATAAGTATCTGAGTTGACCAAGCAGTAATGCTTCAGGAGACACGTACCGTATTTGCGGCATTAAAAGCAAGCAAATCCAAATGCATTACAACAACCTCTTTAGCGTCTTATAAATTACTTAAAAACACTAAATCAAATCACTGGGTGAGTGAACCGAGAGCAGCAAGAGCCCAGGCATACACAAAAAGTATTACTGCATTTGTGGGCAGTGCTCGAGCAGCCGCCAATCCCAATCCTTTGAAAAAAACTCGTTGTCCGCCCTCTTGGTAACTTTTCCGAAAGCAGTCAACGATGCCCTCGTATTTAGACGAGGCCAAATCCTCGGCTTGGAGGCGACTTTTAACTACATCCAAAGGAATGATCACTGTCCATGAAATCACCCCTATTAAGACGAGGAAAATCATAAATTTGTTTGGATTAGACAAAATTGACAATGTTTTCTGTCATGTCTGTACCCCTATTCTTATGTTTTCTGGTTCTATAGATTCTTAAAGTGGTTGGAATTCATGCAAATTGATAAGCGAGACTTCAATTTATCCCACCCAATTTGGTAATTGTACATGGCTCAGCGTTTCGACTCAATGAGTCTTCACCGGAAGCGACTACGGAAGTTCCGAGTTCCTCCGCAAGACATTTGGTAGAAAAGAATGCAGAAGTAGCCAATTTGTTATCTGCTTTGTAGATTCCATAGTACCATGCTTGTGCTCTGATCACTTGCTTGATCACTCCTGATGAAGACTCATTGAGTCGAAACGTTGAGCCAGTACAATAAATAATTGGTTGCGGTAAATTGAGGACTCGTTTATCGGTTCCATACCATATATAATTTTTCTACTGTGGATGAAACAGGAAGTTAAATAGGCTACTGTAGGAAGTGAGTGGCCATCACTTGAGGAAACATAAGAGGAACATAAAAATATAAGTTCTTACATAAGAGACAATTAAGTGATATCAATTAGCAACAAAAAGTTACTCTTATGTTTCCTCCGGTGTGAACGTTGCTTAGCAATGCACATCTCGTCCAGTCACTTTTGCAGTTCTGCGATTCTAAAATTTTAACCGCTGAAGATCGGGCGAAAAGTCCGATTGGAAAGCAGGGTTCCCCCAGACCTGGAGAAGTCAGGGAAGAATGACTATTTACATTTTTCCAGTACAAATTTGCAACAGTTTCTGAGGACAAATTTGCAAAATTGTCCACATTTTTCGAGTACAAATTATAAAAAAAATTTCCACGTTTTCAAAAGACAAATATTCCACCTTTTCCGAGTACAAAATTTGAAAATTTCTCCACGTTTTCCAAGTACAAATTTGCAAACAGTTTTACTTTTTCCAAATAAATGCAATTTTGTCAAATTTTCAAAATTTATCCATGCAAATCTGTTTTCTAATTTTTTTTAATTTCTCTATTTTAATTTTTAAAATTTCATTAGTAAATTTTGAAACATATTTGACCGTGTCGATTTTGGAAAATATGTCAATTTTTGACTTTATCATTGGTCAAGGAAATTTTTTTTTAAACCGGGAAAGGTCAGGGAAGTTAGACACTAGACGTCCACTACTCTGAGTATCTTTCACAATCGTCTGTCCATTTCTAACTTTTCAATCCACTCATAGACCGAACGTTTGGACATTACTTTAATTTTAAACATTTCACACATTTCTGCTCCTAAAATGCCTTCAAAAGTTTTTTTAAGAAAACGACTGCCGCTGAGTTACTATCTCCTAGGAGCACACCAACATATCGTTTATAGTTGAAATATGTGCAGGAAACAAATTCCATTAAAATCCACATATATCCGTTGTTTTTTATGAAATTAATTTCGAAAACTTAAGGATACCGCTTGCACAATGCAAATATTGTGTTGTGGCATTAGTTTTTAATATAGTAAACATCTCATACTTTAAACCTGTTGCATGTTTTTGAGTGGCACGCGTTGGCTGGATTTGTACATGCAAATTGTGCAAATCTGTATTATTATCTACAGAAAGCACACAGATGGAGTTTCAAGGGTTAGCTAATATTTTTTTATAATAACACATACCGGTATGAAGAAATCGGGGTGGAAAAATAAAAAACTAGAGCCCTTAAATTTACTTTTTAGCCTTTTTGAATTTTCAAAGAAAATGCACAGGCTTTGGGAACTTTTTAATCAAAGAATTAATGTGAAGTTTCTTTACCTGAAAAAATGGTTCACTGTTTGCCAAGAAGGTCAAAATGTAAAGTACTTACTGCAAGTCACCCCTGACTATAGTTCTTGAGGCTTACATGAGGTGGGTCTGATTGCTAATGCATGCACATGTTTAGGTTAGATTAGGTTAGAATTGGTTTACATACTTTGGACAAAAATTAAGTATAAACTTTTGCCACACTGATTTCAACTTAAATATTGTTTATCATGCTGATTGTCCTATTTCCTATACATTTGTACATTATATACATAACGATGTGCTATATTTGAAAAAAGCCACATACATGTAAATCAGTCAGCGTTCCCCCATGCCTGGAAAAGACAGGGAACTTGAGAATGCATGTCTCGAAATGTCAGAGAATAATTATTTATTTTGAAAAAGTCAGGGAAATTTAACGAAAGCTCGTATTAATGTTGTCACAATCCAAAATTAATGTTTCCACGTAGTTAGCTCAGGGCCCATTTGGGAAATTTTTAAAATTTTACCAGTAAAAATTTGCAAAATTGTCAACAGGTTCCTTTTCAAAGTAAAAATTTTCAAAAATATTGAATATTGTCCTGTGTCGATTTCAAAATTGTGGATAACATTGGCATTCATGTACAGCATGTAAATTTTGACATTGTCATTGGTCAGGGAAATTAGGCCAAAATATTAGCCCAGCATTTTCCTTAGTCCTTAATTGACATATTAATTTATGATGATTTGGATATGCAAATTTGACAATATGGAAATACTAGAAAGAACTCTGCCTCAAGAAGTAAGAGTCTATCTAGCAAACGAAATTACCAGCTAATCCTCCGGCAATTCCTGCATTGAGCATCTTGTGGCTGTCATTAGTTGATAATTGATATAGAATCCATTCATACGTTAGCATGTACAGTCCATATGAAGGAATGTCTCTGCAATTAAAGGTTGAGAGCAGATTGGATTTAAAAAAAAAAATATGCTACTCGTACAATCATCTCACACAGGGTTCCCCCATAAATTTCATTTCCAACTTCCCTGACTTTTCCAGGTTTCAAAAAAAATTCCCCTGACTTTTTAAAAAAATTGCATGAAAATTTGGAAAATGTTGAAACTTTGTGCTCGGAAAAATTGGGAAATTTTGCAATTTTTTCCTCGGAAAAAATGTGAAAAATTTGTGCTCGAAAAACCTAGAGAATTTTGAAAATTTGTACACGGAAAACGTTAACAATTTTTCTAATTTGTACACGGAAAACGTTAACAATTTTGCTAATTTGTACCCTGAAAACGTGGTCAATTTTGCTAATTTGTACTCGGAAAACGTGGACGATTTTTCTAATTTGTGCTCGGAAACGTGGAAAATGTTACAAATTTTTACTAAGAATCGTGGAAAATTTTGCAAATTTGTACCCGGGAACGTGAATAATTTTGCAAATTTGTACTCTAAAACATGGAAAATTTTGCAAATTTAACTCAGAAAACGTGGAAAACGTGGAAACTTTTACAAATCTGTACTCCGAAAATGTGGAAAATTTTTGCAAATTTCTACTCGGAAAATGGGCTCTGAGCTAACCTTGTAGAAGTATTAATTTTTGATCGCCGTAACTGCATTGAATTTCCCTGACTTTTTTAAAATAAACCATTCTTCCCTGACTTTGCTGACTTTTCCAGGTCATTTTCAAGTTCCCTGACTTTTCCAGGTTTTCCAGGTCTGGGGGAACCCTGTCACATTTTCTATACCTGCAAGCTTGAATCCAAAATCCTTGGTAGCATCCTCGAAACCCACCACTTGACCATAGTTGATGCAAACAGTGTACAGATCCTCGATACAACGATAAACCAGGGACTACAGATCAGTTAATAAGTGTGTATTTAGTGCTGAAAATTAATCCAATTAGGACCGTAACTCGATATTGCTTTGAAAATGTAAATGAAAATGTGTTGTCACTTTGGCTTCTCGACTGTAGCTTCACTTTGACTAAGTCGATGGGCACGACCAAACCGAGCTGACCAACTCCAGCAGTGCATCCAGCTAAGTAAATGATAGCATATTGAGGCCGGTGATCTTTCTTCGTCTTGCCATAGTCATGCTCGCCTAGCATGCGACATGTGTGGCCATATATGCCAAAGAAGACACTGTTGACTGCCCCACTGGACAACAGAGGAAATGTCATCCCTCGAAAGAAGCCTCTCAACTAAAATTGAACAACTAAGTTGATAAAGCATAGTAGAGTTTACGAATTTAGAGCAGTGTTCCGGCCCAAACCTAGCTTTTTACCCCCAGCAGACTGGACATGAAAAATATTTTGCAGACTTCCGAGGTATAAATACAAACCATTATCAGGGTTCCTCCAGGAATTTCATAGGTAACGTCCCTGATTTCTCCAGGTTTTTAAACATTTCACTGACCAAAACAATGTCAAAATTGACAAATGCCAATGTCAAAACCAACACAGGAAAATATCAATATTTTGAAAAAAAAATTCAAAATTAACATAGGAAAATTGGGAAAGTTTCACAAAATTAGCATGATTTGCATGATTGCAAAATGTTGAAAGATTTAAAAAAAAGTCCTCGAAAATAGTGGAAATTTTGTGCTTGAAAAAGGTTGGAAATCTTGCACATTTGTTTTACGCAAGGTTTTAAAATTCTGCAAGTTTCTGCTTGGAAAACTTGGAAGATTTTGTAAGTTTGTCCTTGGAAAACGTTGAACATTTTGCAAACTTGTCCTCGGAAACTATTGAAAATTTTGCAAATGGACCCTGAGATATACCGCTGAGCTTCGGTTATTTCCCTGGCATTTCCAGTCACCTGGAAGTTTCCTAGGTTTTCCATGTCTGGGGGATCCCTGATTATTTATATATTTATTTTTTTGGGTTGTAGTTTCAAAATCTAATAATATCAAATGAAAAGTCTATTGTTATTCAAAATGACCAGAAACTCATGAGCCTAAGTCGGAGCTTTTTCATGGACGCCAGTTCGGCTGCGGACCAGCGGTTGAGAAACACTGATTAGAGCATACTTAAAATTTATGAATCTAAAATTCACATTTCCTAGTTTCTTATTTTCATTATTTATCGTAATTTCTTTTATTGAAAATGCTTAAAATTATCAACATATCTTACACGCTCCTGTCTGTATGTGCTGACAATACATGCACTCAGGGATTGATTTGAAAACATTTGCATCTTCACCTGGAGAAAAAATCAAACTTGTATTTAGTGTCCATAATCAAATATCAAGTTTTTAAGAATTATGATTGTTTTATAAAAGCACTTCATTATTTAGAAATTCAAAATTTCCATAGAGAATCAACTAAGATAATGATAAAAAATCTGATGACCTTTTGTGATACATGACCTGTACTGTAAATATTAGATTTAAATGATCCGAACATGTTGTTTTATTGAAGTAGTATAAGAAGAGTATAAGAATTTTTTAAGAATCAATTTTATTTTACAAAATTAACACTTACTTTGAGCGTGTCCAAAGGATGTCCAGCAAAAACTCCTGCACTTCCTGAACGAAATAAATGTAATCTTACTGGGTTTTTTTTCATCTCACAGATGGTGCTCATTTATTTATGAAAATAAGCTTTTTATTTTTTAAACTATTACTAACCTGCTAGACATCCTGCCAAAAAATCATTCCAACTCATACTTCTACAGAATGTATTGAGCTTATTCCAATTAAATTAACTGAGATTAAACTTATGTTGATTTTCCATAAGATTCAACCTTGAACTACATTTTTGATAGAAGATCTTGCAAAGGTCGTTGAGTGCATCAGTTGACACCAGGAAGCTGGACTATAAACCCGCAATATTTTGGGAAGGACCAATTTTGGTTGATTACAGAGAGAGTGAAGGTCTTAGTTAGAAAACAATACAACCCAAAATAGCACAAAATATGGTTTAGAAACTATTCTATGAACTGCTAGAAATTCTCATGACCACATTCCAATAAAAATAATTTAATGTCCACACATAAGAATATGCGTATAGCAGCATTAATTTTATTTTCTTCAACAGAATTAATTCAGAAAAAGAAAATAGCAAGCACAGTGTAAAAACTAATAGTTTCTTGTTAGCCACCTTACATTGAATTAAAAATACCCTATTGACTAGAGTTAATCAGATGGCAACGCTACATCATTCCATGCAATGAAGCTGACAATGTCTTAACACAGGCTTAATTAGTCATAAGGCGTACAATCACAGTCTATCACAGCATGATGTCAAGCCATCTTGGATTACAGTACATGCTATATCATTGTGTTTAACTTAAAAAATCATGAACCATTAATACACTCTTCAAATCTGTCAAAGAACTTTAAAAAATCATCCAAAGAGTTGAAATTATTGGGAAATTTCAGTCTTCCCTCTACAGAATTCAACTGAAACACCTTCAGAGAATGGGATATTAGCTAAAAAACGAAAGTGTGGGGAGTTGACGAATAACAGGTTATCCAATCATTGACATCAGTTATGAATAACGTATTAAATTTGTTTCATAGCATTAATTCCATTGGAATGATACATACTGTAACTTTAAATTTAATGTTGATCCAGTGTGGACATAGTTTTAGAGTTCAGAAGTTTCTTTCTGTTTTATGAAATCAATTTCCTCGTTCAGTGTGTATTCTTCTGTTTTCTTATGGGGAAAGTAGAATTTCCCTAAATGGGTTGGATTTCAAGCCTTCCAAATTGGCAATGTGTCCACCGATGGAAACATAGAGGAACATTGTTTGTGCTCCTTGTACCTTCAACGTCTTCCTATATGTTACGGTGCACACTGCTGTATGCTGTTCCCCGAAGTTGCATTTGTGGGCAGAATGTTCCAGTATTTTTACATAAGTTAATGCCTCCAGAAGCAACACTATTATCAATTGAAAGTTCCTCTATGTTTTGTCCAGTGTGGACATACTGTAGCTTAAGAGGAGGTGCGAGAGAGTAAAGAATTGCCTCCACAACCAAAATCACTTGACTCAAAAATGAATGGATTAACAGGTTCAAGTGTGTGTACGAGGTCTGTGTGTCGTGTAAATTGTGAGGAAATTGTAAATTTCGGAAAAGAAAATGTCTGCAATGTTGCCGATATTTTTTTTTATTGCAAGCTGTCAGGACCCGTGAACCTGACCTTCCGCTTGCCATGGAAAAAGAAAATGGAAAATTTTCTGAGGCAGATGCCACGGATGGCCACGGCGGTGCGACCGGTAAATCGTTGGTCGGGAAACTGGCTTTTCGACAGTTCGTTTTTCGAAGAGCTTCTGTTTGGGTCGCACAGTCCAGCGGATCAGCTGTGATGACCTTACGTTTATTGTTTTCTCGGAGGTTTTGCATACGAGGGGTGTTCATTAAGTTTCCGCAATCACTTATTTTTTTTTAAAAAAAACGTCACTATGGATTTTAATGAAATTCGTTGGAAAAATTCTTCCATCATTCCTGAAAATATTTCAACATTAAAAGATGTGTCAAAAATTGCACGGCTTAAACTAGAAAGAAAAGAAGGACTCGGAGGAGATAGTGGCTCAGCAGCGATCTTTAGTTAGTTTTTTTAGCCTTTGAATGCATTTCAGGAGCAGAAATTTATAAAACGTTCGGTCTATGAGTGGATTGCAAAATTCAGAAATGGATAGACAACTGTGAAAGATGCTTAGATAAGTGGTCAGCCAGAGCCTGTCGGAAATGCCAACCGATCGCATTTTTTGAGTGAGGCATACACTCGCAGTTAGAACTATGGGGAAAATTCATCTCCCAAAATTGGACATTTTCAATAGTACATTTACACGTACATTTACAATACATTTACATGTATTTCTTTACTAAATTTCATTAAAATCCATACAGCCTGTTTTTTATTTAAATGATTGAGGAAACTTAATGAGGGGTGTACAGAAAAGTGGAATCCGATTTTCGTTTTAGAATTATCTCAATTTTTTCTTTCTTAAAAATTAAAGCAAGTAAACATGGCTAATATAAAACTGAATATCAAAAGAAATGTGGAACGGCACAGCAATTGCAATTCTACTGACTTACTTCCACTTTTCAATTTTTAGAAAATTCACGAACAAAATTCACCAAGCACTGCCAGTGTGATTTGTAATTCCATAAAAAATGGAAGATAAAATGATTTGAGAAACAATGGCAAGAAACAAAAGCTAATAATAAGTTATAATGATAACAACAATAATAAAAATAACAGACTATAATCGTCAACATATAACCAAATAGCAATAAAACGCATCAACTCAGGTGCACCAGTGTTTCCCAACCTTTTCACTCATGTGATATAGCAGGTGAAAAACAGGAAAAATATTATTGAGACTTGTAAAAACATTTTGCAGACCGCTTAGGTAGAAATGCAAACCATTATCAGGGTTCCCAAGAAACATATCCAACTTCCCTGACCTTTTTCAGATTTTTAAAATAAATTTGCCTGACCAAGCAAGTCAAAATTGACATACGGGCATATTTCAATGTTATAATTTGAAATAATGTTGAAAATTAACATAGGAAAATGTTATAAAATTAGCAGAAGAAATTTGGAAAATTTATCTTCAGAAAATGGACCCTGAGCTAATCTCGTAGAAGCATTGATTTTGGATTGTGACAACATTACTACGTTGAATTTCCCTGACATTTTCAAAATAAGATTTTCTTCCCTGACTTTACCCGCCATTTTCAAGTGCCCTGACATTGTCAGTTCTGGGGGAACCCTGATTATTTATTGTTTTTTGGTTAGTTTCAAAATTTTGATATCAAATAAAAACTAGTGATTCAAAATTATCAGAAGCCAAGCAGACGTCTGAGCATTTCCTGGGACCGGCGGTTGAGCAACACTGGGGTACGAAAATGTTAGAGGGTCAGGCTCCCTCATGAGTTATAAGGCATCCTGCATGGCAAAGACTAAAGTAGTAACATCCGATTTGACAAAGTTGCCATAGAAGGATTGAGTGATCTTTTCAAAGGATGGGTGGATATCCAATCCTTCCAAAGTAGACCTTCAATGACCAATGTTAAAAGTTTTGAACAGTATTCGCTCCAATTGAGGCATGCATTTGTTGCGCTAAATTTAAAAAAAAATAACACAAAGTTATTGACATTACATGAATATCAATGAAGGGGTGCATAAGTGTTGCTTTATTACCTTCTTCTTGTGAATGACGGTGTGAGGCGTCAGCTTCCGCTTTATCATAATACCAAAGTGTTATGGCATACCTGTTTTTAATAACACTGTTATTCATTGGACATCATATGGCAACATAGTTCCGAAAATAAACCTGCCTTGTTCTTAATGCTGGCTGTACTTCATGAGGATTGCGTCGATCAGACCAGAATAATAGTATGCGGTCGAATATAGGATCAATATCGGCCACACTCATTGACCACCCTTGTGGAAAAATACGCAACATGCCACCATCTTGCTATAATGTTACAGAAAAGAATTCTTAAAGACTCTGTAAAAAGACAAGTATCCTGGCTGCAAATTCACCTTAACATCCCAGTCTTTATTAAGATAGTAGATGCAGGTAATGCATCGGCCATCCTTGTTTGGGTTATCCACGTGTTTCACATATTGCGTGCCTCCTCCAGGATAACAAGCAACCATTGCCTGTAATGGAATTGGTGTGGAATATAACAGGAGTTTTTGTCAGGCAATGATTCAATTAAATACCCTACAGTCAGCACATACAGCGCCATGTGATAGGGGGGGAGGGTCACTGCAAAGTTATATCGGACTATGAGCCTGCATCACAATGAATGATGTGCTGTGATTCATTGCACTCTTAGTTTAATAACAACAGTCTACATTGCAATAAGTAGGCATCACAGTAGGCCTAAGCAATAACAGGAAATATGATCCACATTTACCATTTCACAGTGCAACGTACGAGGGGTGTTCATTATGTTTCTGCAATCATTTTTTTAAATAAACGCTGTATGGATTTTGATGAAATTTGGTAGAGAAATACATGTAAACATCATCTATTTAAAAAAAAATTCCATTTATGGAGGTGCATTTTAACCATCATTCTGGTAGCGAGTGTATGCCTCACTCAAAAAACGCGATCAGTCGGCTGACATAAGCTTCCAAATTAGCATTTCTGACAGATACTGACCGACCCCTTCTCTGAGCATCTTTCGCAGTTGTCTGTCCATTTCTGAACTTTTGGACATTACTCGTACCTTAAACGCACCTGCTTCTAAAATGCCTTAACGTTTTTTAAAAAAAAAAAACAGACCGCTGCTGAGCCACTATCTCCTCGGAGTTCATTTTGGAACAATTTTTCCAACAAATTTAATTATTGCAGAAACCCTTGTAACATTAAATTATCTTCACAAACCTGGAATCTGTAGCTCCCTGCATGTATAATCTTTTATAATTTTCAGTACATTAATTTCAAGAACGTAACATGAACTTCAATCACCACCATTTCACCAAATTTGGACCTCTGACTTTAAAGCTGGTAATGGGGTGGTGACACAAAAGGTGATTTATAGTAGATTAATGGATCTAGCTGTGATCATAATTGGATGGTTTTGAAACTAAACAAAGTTGAATTACAATCATTCTTACTGATCAGCAAAATTGACACTAACTTTTAAAATAAATCTTTGAACCATTCTATTAACTTGGGTAAACGTAGGACCATATATTTCCTTAAAATCTTCAAACTGACGTACGTATAGACAGAATAACGAAGGTTATAATACTCACCCTGCTTCGTTCTGAAATGCTATACTCTCCAAGTTTCCCATTATCTCTCATTCTGTTACTAGTCAACACAACGGCATCTACTAAATGGATGAGAGATCCTATATTTTTACAGCCGGGTTCAATTCCATCGACCCAAACAATTTTATCTCCTCTAATAGTCTTCGACGAATTGGCACCCGGCGTGCCCATCACTTCTCCATCCATGAAGTGGCCTTCGGCATACATGGCCACAACCTCCTCCAGGACAGCTTCGCCCATGGCCTGCCCGGCAAAATTGTCAATGACGCAGATGCCATATTTATCCATGTCCTGTATCACGTAATCGCACATGATCTTCATCCAGTCGTCTTCAGCGTCGGTCGAAGGCATTTCTGGAGACACAGGGGCAGTGAGCCTAATGTTGCAGTGCTCGAGATAGGGCTGTGGCAGACGAGGATCAACCTGGCTCACAAACTGACCACTGTCCACGGCATGCGCACTCGCTGCTACCCACTCATTCTCGTACCTGGAAATGCCAGAATCTTGACCTACATTCGTTGCCCAGCCATGGTCGAACTGGCCCTGTCTCGGTTCCTGCAGATGGCGGTGGTCTGCAGAGGCTTGCTCCAGAAATTGCTGGCTTTGTGGGCTGTGACCAGAAACCGTATTCGGCCTGTGGTGTGGGAAGTCATGCGCTGCAGCTGCAGATCTAACAATGTCCAGAGGGCTGAGGGCGCTCGAAGAGCTCTCGCCCTGACCCCAAGCACTTTCGTTCGGATCAGTTGCTACAACTTGGCCGGATGTACGCAGTTCTAATTGTTCGTGCGTTTGCAGGTGAGGTAACTGATGTGACTGACAGTAGCAATTTTGACACTGCGCACACCTCAGTAAGTTATGTGCTGAGCCGCACACGTCGCAACCCACCATGGCGATAAGACAGATTAGTGCATGCACGTACCAATGGAAGATAGCAGCAGAAATAAACGGATAAATGAGCTAGGAGTACGATGAACTACGTATACAGTTCCTTTCCTTTAATATCGACATTGGGTTCATTGCATCAAAAAGCCTTGACGTAAACGCCTCCCTCCCATGGAATCGAGCCTATATAAACAAGGTGCGATTAGAGGAGTTGCCAATGATTTCACAACGGTCAAACTAAATGAAAAAACAGAATTACGTGCTGAAAAATCGTTCAGAAGCTCACGTGTTCCCACTTCTCAGAGATACGGTGACCTTTAATCGGGCTTTCGAGGTCATAGTAAATTACGGAATCTCCGATGTGCACTTCGGAACGGTATCAGGACAAAAATAAGGTTCACTTATTGCTGGGTCGTTCATGAGTGAACGACGAAAAAGGAAAGGTTCACTGACGTGAAGGAATGATGTACTTCATTCGTCACGGTGAAAGCCAGTTCATTTAAATGCCCCTTCTCCCCTTTTTTGGAATAGACTCTCCCCATGTCTCGGGCAAAAGCCCGGCAAAATGGGCAAATACAAATTGAAGGATTTGAAGAGCTACCGGTAACTTCAAGACTTCAACTAAGTTCAAATAATATCAGTTTTCAGCGATATTCAGTTATGCTCCAGCCTCCATGGACTAATTCATTGAAAATTTGAAATTAGTCCATGAATAGAGCCTACTCCATAGAATAATCTTCAGATTACAGTAAAAACTCGATTTTATGACCTAATTGATGCAAGGGGTGTATCATAAAATCGAAAATTTCAGAGAATTATCGAGTTTGAGATTAAAAACAATGGAAAACCAATTTAAAAAAATAGGAAACAAGTCAAGTAAGTTTTCTACCGTAAGTATTTTATCACATTACATGTTCATGTATATCACTTTTGTTGAGCAGCTTTGAAAAAATCATGAATCTTCTTCCGTTTCTTCTTCTTCCGTGAACATACGGAGGTGGTCAACTTAAGAGGTATATTATGATATACAGATAAGTATATCATAATGTACAGTAGAACCCCTCTTAAATAAACTAAAAACGAATTTGAAAAAAAAAATAGGAAACAAGTCAATTAAGTTTTGTAAGTATTTTATCACATTACATGTACATCACTTTTATTGGGCAGGCTTGAAAAAATCATGAATCTTCTTCTGTTTCACATTCTTTATTTTTTTTTGTGAAAGCCAAATCCCTTATTTTTTTAGTCGAAACAGCTGGACTACTGCTACAAGCTGGCCTCAAACAAGGTACCCTAATATATTTAATTAAATTTCCCAAGGTTGAGGCCTGCGCCAGCCAAAAAACGCACGGCGTGGTCGGTTTTTATAAAACAGAGTTTTCATATGATAGAGGATCATAAAATCGAGTTTTTACTGTATTCATTTAATTTTGAACTTTCAAGCCTTCAGTGACGTCACCAAAAGGCAGAAAGGTCTATACACCTCGGCCTATACAATCTGGTAAAATTATTATAATAGTGTTATTTCGGTTTTTGTGTAGATGAAATGGTCAATTAACAAAAATCGGTGACCATTTTATCCAAAAAGAACCCGATGAAGTTTCAATGAATTTAACGAATCATTTTCGTAGATTACATTAAAAACATTAATTCATGAATTTACAAAAAATTATTTATTTTAATGAGAATTTTGATAATTATACTTTATGTATGAATTAACAAAACTCAGGGAGAATGTAATCTACGAAAATGTTATTAAATTCATAGAAACTTGGAAACTTTAACCTTTCATTCCAGTGCAAACAACTTTTTGAATTGAACTGTGAAGTACTTCTTTTTAGTGAATGAAGAGAATGAACCCTTCCCATTAATGAAGTACTTTGCTCATCTCTAGCCGTTCACTTCCGACGTGAATAACTCATTCCTACGTCACTCACCAAAGTTAACTACTTCACTGAGCTAGTTCTTCGTTCGCTAATTCGAATCGGATTTAAGTGAACTAGAGTCCACAGTCCAATTAAACGTCTGATATTATGTCCGAAAATTACCCGATTAAATGATAGAAAAATGCCCCATGTCATTAACAAAAATGTGCCCGATGTTTCATTAAGAATTCTTTAATTAAATATGATTTGTTTCATGAAATCGCCGAAATCCGCTTTGTTAAATCGAAATTCATTTCTAGCCCTGTTCGTGGAGGCCAGAGGCTCTCGCGTAATGTTTCCGACAAAAATAGGCCAGTGTTAATGCGCGCGTTTGTTTATATACGCGTGATGCGATTTACGTTAGAAATACATGTATATACACAGAAACGAGCATAAACTCTGACCAATATTTGTCGGGAACGACAATGTCAATTGCCTTGAAACTTAAGGGCCATCCATAAAATTAGGCAAATCAACGTAGATTGCTCTTTTTGACATGAAATATAAAAAGTTAAGTGTGGGTAAATAACAATAATAAATCTTAAATGGAAAAAAATTTAAGAAAAGGGTTCGTGGTTAGACGAAGTGATTTAATCGTGATTAAATTATTTCTGAAGTTTATGGTTGATCCCAAATATGGTCTAATCACGTCTGCACAAAAGACTCGGCGCTTCAACCTTTTGCCATTTTCGCTCGTGTTCACATAGGTAATCTGGCGTTTTCTCTGTCTGATTTCATCATTTTTTGAAATCCAGATTTAACTTTATATGTGCTAAAATACTTGCCATTTAAAGATGGATATTAATGTTCGAGCGAACGTGAAAAATGTGCCTGTTGGTAAGTATTACCATGTATGGTCATTTCTTCTGGGAGATATGCACCCGGCTTACCTCATGTCGCACCTGGAAAAAATGACCACCTTTGAATGGTGACCACTTTTTAGTGTATTGTTTTTTCTAGTGTACATTTTATTCATACAAATTCTCTGTATATAGTGACCAGGGACCAGTGTGTTTTGTCTTTTTTGCAATTTTTACACTGCCAATGCACCTTAAAAAGTGACCAGATACTGTATAACATTATGAGTCACG
>JAQGBX010000638.1:0-32507 GCA_034698745.1 Megaphyllum sjaelandicum | reverse complement strand
TAAGAAGGTGGAGTATTTGTGACAAGCAAAACACCTTTTTTAGGTGTACTGAAGTACCTTTTTTTCTTACAGTGTAGTACACTTTGGTGAGTGAAGTAGGAGTGAGAAACTCACTTAAGTGAACGACTTTTCCCATAATTATTACACCAGTGCGGCGCTGCGAGCTCATGGCTATAGGTAAAAGTGGGCGAAGTCAGCATACTGGTCTTTTCGTATACTGTGGTATGCACCTTAACAGGGCAGTACATGTACACTGCCCACCATTAGTCCAAAATTATTCTATCATTTAATTATGCTAAATTCTAATTAAATTTTTTCTCATTTAATTACATGTATAGGCTGGTTGGTTGACAACTATTGATGTCAGCACGCTTCATTTTCCTGACTATTGAGTCAGCGTCAATCTGTATCTTGTCAAATTTATTATAATATAAAAAGTAATCACCAAACCAGCTCCGTCACAGTTCGAACCCGTATCGGCAACTTCGATGTTCTGGTGGGCAAAACACTGTTCGTCATTAGAAACTCATCTCACGCCATGCCCTTCACTTGTAAACGAATTATAATCAATGTGTCAATCGCCTGATTGACCAGACAAGTGGAAATATCCGGGAGATGCCGGACAAGTGGAAATATCCGAAAGATGCCGGACAATTGAAAATATCCGGGCAAAGCCGGACAATTTGAAATATCCGGGCGATGCTGGACCAATGGAAATATTTGGGCGATGCCGGACAAACGGAAATATACGGACGATGCCAGGCAATTGAAAATATCCGGGAGATGCCAAACAAATGGAAATATCCGGGCGATGCCAGACAATTAAAAATTGCGGGCGAAGCCGGACAATTTGAAATATCTAGGCGATGCCAGACTTGGAAATATTTAGGAGATGCCGAACAAATGGAAATATCCGGGCGATGCCGGACAAATGGAAATATCCCGGCGATGCAGGACAATTGAAAATATCCGGAAGATGACGGACAAATGTAAATATTCTGACGATGCCGGACAATTGAAAATATCCGGGCGATGTCGGATAAATGGAAATATCCGGACGATGCCTGGCAATTGGAAATATCCGGAAGATGCCGGACAAATGGAAATATACGAACGATGCCGGACAATTGAAAATATCCGGGAGATGCCAGACAAATGGAAATATCCGGGCGATGCCGGACAAATGGAAATATCCGGACGATGCCAGACAATTGGAAATATCCGGGAGATGCCGGGCAAATCTTTTTTTAATCTTTTTTAAATCTTTAGTAACTATTATGATTTATTTACCTGACAAATAACACTGAGTGACACTTTATTAGAACCACCTAATGCATCTACTTATAGAGTAGTGTGTTGGTCTACCGTGGTCATCCGGGAGATGCCGAACAACTGAAAATATCCGGGAAATGCCGGACAAATGGAAATATCCGGGCGATGCCGGACAAATGGCAATATACGGACGCCACCGCCAAAAGGTTTGGCTATTTCCCTTTCATCTCAACGACACTCGACGGGAACGCTAAACTTAATTTGCAAACTTGATTTTCTAGTTTTTGCCACAAACCAGAAAAGTTTCGAGTTTGGATTTTTTAGTTCTGGTGTTAGTGTTTATTCGACTTTAGAAGCACTGATAGAATGTGGTAGCATGTTTCTTAAACGCATAAATCTTACAACAACAGTTTCGATAAGGGCTCATATTCTTCTTCCGGTCAGATAAAATCATAAAAAATAATTAAATATTAAACGACAACCAATCACTTGCGAGAATAATGAGCAATTTTACCAACAATCTTGTATTAGTACACGTATTTACTAAACAGACCATGCACTGTTTGTTCAACACTGATAATGTTATCTCCTCGACCTTTAATCACACCGAGGCAATCATGTCATCATTAATTATCGTTTCTATTATAACCAATTTAATAGTTTTTATAATTGCATCGCTGTTATACAATGCAAAGAGCATTCACTATTATTTTGTTTACCTGGAGAAGAGGGAAACGCGCTGCTTAATGCAGGTCAACCTGAATGCGTAGACAGTTTAATATAACAACAATAAACCGAGACATTATGGTGAGGGTTCAACGACCGTTGCAACGTCGGTAGCAGAATGCGTTTTTGTTCATTTTCATTACTTTATTCAATGAGTTGAGTGTGTCTTCAACTCATTTACCTTTGATACCGAAACGTCAATTTGCTTTAAGACTTGTTTAAAGATAATTCAGGGATAATGAATTCTTGAACGCATTCGAGCAAATTCAGACTTAACATCAAACGCGTAAGTAAATGAGTTCTGGAACTTTCGAAAATATTGGAAAGTGCGACTTTTTCAGGCAACATACACCGTGTTTATTCAACATACAAAGCGCTAGTGCAGTGAAAAAAACGGTGTGCAATTAACATATCAGTATACATGTTAGCAGGTAAGTAAAGAAATTCATGTTGGTAACCGAAACATTTGCCAATTCCTAAGAAAATTAACACTTCCAGACTGAACACTTCCATTTACTTAAGGAACAGCGGATGGAAGACGAAACCATTAATTGCAAAGCAATTTGCTTTGATTTGCAAAACGAATGCTATAGACGGAATTAAATATTTGCGTACAAGTTTAATCGGATCACACAGGCAACATGCATTCCTTAAATGCAGTAAACAGTGAAATAAATGCTTTCTCTATGTACAGGGTGGTACAGAAAGGATGAACCAGTGTCCGAATCTTCAGAATGGGTGCAAAAATGAAAAATCAGACAATGGGGACATATAGGAACCATGGAGAGCTGAATTTAAAGGTGCCTAAAATATATGGCCCCAAGGCTCAGCTTCAAGAGCCGTTAGGTCCTATCTCTTAAACAGTAATAGCTACAAAGAAAATGTCAATTAGAAAGTTGTAGGGCGTCGAAAAGTTAATTAATGGCTCCATTTGCAACATTTAATTATCGATCGCCACACAAAAAATGACTTCTGGGCTTTCTTATATGTTTGCACCCATGCATAACAACGCTACATTGCAGGAAAGCTCTAGGACCTAGTTTATTTCAGGAATCGAGCTTTCCTGTAATGTAGTGGTGTTATGCATGAGTGCAAACATACAAGAAAGCCCAGTTGCAGAAGTCATTTTTGGTGTGGCGATCGATCATTCAATTTTGCAAATGGAGCTATTAAACTAATCTTACGACGCCCTACAACTTTCTAGTTGACATTTTGTTTGTAGCTATTACTGTACCATTGAAATGGGTCTTGGGGCCACATGTTTTGGGCACCATTAAATTCAGCGCTCCATGGTTCATATATGTCCCCAATGTCTGATTTTTTTCATTTTTGCACCCATTCTGGAGAGTTGGACACAGGTCCATTTTTCTGTACCACCCTGTATATATTTTTTTTCAGATGCAGATATTTTTAGTTTCACGAAATTTTACGTTACCAGTTTATTAAATACATGTAGGCCTATATAACTTGACATCACCACGTTAATGTCCGTTTTTAACTCCGAAACGTCAGCGATATCTTTACATTCCTTGAAAATTTAAGTTCACCGAACTAAAAACAAACTAAAGAAACTAAAAATATAAGCATAAATAAATGAAGACCTGCATGCCACGCATTAGCAGAACTATCGATACTTAACAGTAACTACTGTATACATGTAAATTTCGATTACGGAAGTAAATTTTAACATTAAAAAATATGAGGCGACAAAAATTGTACGTTGAGAAAACCATATCACGTGCTCGCATATCAGGTCCGGGTTATTGCTCATTTCAGATGTAAATAAGAAAATACAAATGTTCGTGACAGAAACGCGAGACAACTTTACTTTAGAACCGAGAACATGACACTACCGTATTTCTACACAATTAGTACTAGTTCAACATTCGCGCAAGTAATTGGAATGAACCTAGCATTCTTAATTGAACTTGCGTGGACACGCGAGTGCACATCAAAGTCAGATGGGGAAGAGGGAAATGCGCTCCATTTCCGCTCTGAATCGGCCATGCACGTGCCAATGTCACGGTCGCCATCTTTAAATTGTGCTACTGTTGGTACTGCTAAAAGCCTTAGCAAATTACCACTTGATCCAATCTGTTTTATTTGTCATTGTGCGATGCAATGCTAAAAAGATGGACACGCAACGTAGAGTTCCTTAGACTCGTGTTCTACCATTTCATTGCACTCTTCATTTTGACCCACATTTGGACAATCAGAGATTATAAATACCACCTCCTTCAGGGTGTTGACCAACATACACAAAACTGTTCTATCGCTTGATCCTGGGAAGCAATAC
This sequence comes from Megaphyllum sjaelandicum, assembly GCA_034698745.1. Classification (NCBI taxonomy): domain Eukaryota; kingdom Metazoa; phylum Arthropoda; class Diplopoda; order Julida; family Julidae; genus Megaphyllum; species Megaphyllum sjaelandicum. Next base: position 28,213 of record JAQGBX010000638.1, on the reverse strand, counting down.
AGCATTAGAGTTGAACAAACAAGCGTCCGATCATCCTCAAGAAGTGCGGAATAGAATATTCAAAGGACAGCAAGTGTATTTTTTTTGGTGAATTTCAGTATTACAGATCGGATATACCAGCGCAAAACGTTATAAGTGAATTTATAGATTATTATTTCATCCCGTTGGTAAGTACCGGTATATACTTATTATTTATTATCAAAAATACCCAAAGGTTACATGTACAAAGAAGCTGAATAAAGAGTGGCGAATTTCCACAAAAAACTTTCGACGCAACAATTTCCCGTTAGGCAAGCTTCATTAATTCAATTAAGAAGATCGCTTTTCAGAAAAAACTCTTATGTTGGTCAACAAAAGTTTGATTTTAAGTTTTGAAGGGTCCAATTGTTAATAAAACGGTCAAATCAAATTGTACCGCAATTGCAACTTCAGTTCTTTCAACAGAAAATTGCACTATTACACCAATTTTTTGTATTATTCCGAGAGTACTTTTATAATAAACATTTGACAACCTATTAAATTTATCTTTTTGAATTACCTTGAATATATTCTCAATGGCAATATTTCTCATATTTTCAGCGTAGGCTTATTCAATCTATGAAATTAATTTTGCTGTGAATATTTCTAGAGGTTTAATCAATGGCACAGATGGAACGAAAACCAACCTACGCATTGGTAATACCACTGCTTCTGATGATGCTTCATGGAGCAGTTTCTTTTCCGGTTAACACGATTTGGGGTCAAGGATTTCCTTGGCCAACATCAAGGCCCCATAGCGTGCATCCATTTATTCATTGGTCAATGTTTCACCAGCTACCCTCCGTGCCCATCCGTGCTTTCTCGGTACATCCACCATTGATAACCAATTTAAACCCTAACTGGAACTCCAACAGAGCAGAAAATCGTTTGTTTCCATCGGCATACGGCAAAACAGTTCCCCAAATCAGGGCTGAGCATCGTTTATTTCCATCACACCCAAGTCAAGATATACGAGCAAGATGGCCTGAACATAGATCTATTGTGCCACCAAATGTACCCATTGAGATGTTAGAATCTTTAGCTAATAAGACTTTGGAAAATTTGTCCAAGAATACATCCGTCAAAGTTTCGATCAAACCGCAACGTAAAATGTCCAAACGTCAGGCAAGCACACCAGAGCCATCTGCTGTAATATTTCCAGAAACATCCCCCTCTGAGCATTCAGTAAGCCCCATAGAAATGCTCCCAGAAACCGTTTTGGGAACCCAGAAGGCAGACGGCCCTGAAGATAAGAAAATATCTACGGGTGGAAAATTTGTTTTGGACGGACTATCTCTCATTGCAGGATCAATTCTTGGGGGTGGACCAATGAGTCATCATTATAACCCTTTACTGGGATCCTCTGCTGGGTTTGTACCACCACCTCCTCCCCATCTGCATCCATCTTATCCGCCATTCCTATTCCCAGGTCCATCAGCAATTTATCCAACTTTCATGCCCCCATATTCGTCCCCATATCATCATCCTATTAGCCCTCTAGCAATGAGCCACCAAAACTACTTTCCAACAACAAGTAGTGATCCCTACCAGCCAATGAGTGTGGACAGTTTGTTGGTACCACTTGTTGGGTTAGTGGGGCTCAGTCTCTTGGTGCCGGATATCATCAAAACCAGAAGAGAAGGAAGGCCGAGCGATCTAGGAGGACTGGACGTGTATCGCTACTTGAGTGAAGATGATGAGTGTTTAAGACGTTTGGCATGCGAGGCAGGAGTAACGATTTCAGACAACGATGACAGTGTGACCATTCAAAGGTCAGTATACTGCACTGAACGGAAAGTTTCATAATTCACACAAAACGTTTAGCAGTATTTGCATGACATTAAGGTAACACGTTACACTGCTTTTGGCGTTTAAGATAATATAAAATTTATGCTGTATGAACATCCGGTCCACAGTCATTAATCAACCTTGATTTGAAGCAAGTATAATCTGATTACTAGTACATTTTCATTTACTGAAATAAAAACGCCTAAAAAATTCAAAAAAGCTAAAGTTGCACCATAATACACATTTGTAATAAGTAATTCTATCTTAATAATGTAGCATGGTTTTATACCTGTAAACGCATCACCTTCAACAAAGGGGAAATTCCGTTATTTTTATTTCGAAGTGTTAAGGATTGTCTGAGGATACATAAAGGAGTTAATAAGAATAAAAAGCTCAATTGATAAGTGCCAAATTTTCTAAAGTTTCAGATCACATCCTTGCCAATCAAAGGATAGTTTAAATTAAGCAAACCTATAAAATGTTCGGAGAAAAACTGTCCATTTATCGAAATAATTATTGAATTCTAAACCGTAATTGTTTCCCATTTTATACTTTATATATTGTAGAGCTCTTGAACGAGCTTTGTCAGCCAAACGCTTGATACCAGACCAACAAATGGGATCTCAACAGCCGAAAGCAAATCCTCATTGTGGACAACATATATGCGCATCCTGGATTACAGAAAGTGCCTCAGATAGCACTGCAGTGACCAACGGAAGATAAAATACGCTATTTTTAATGTTGTCGTGCGGGTGTAACCCTGAGCTTAACGCACACTTAAAAAGACTCGAGGAATAATTGTGCAAAGAGATGATGCGAGCTACCATGTCGATTTCAAGCTATTTATTCCACGTCAATATGACATAAGGAACGCATTCACAATTGCAAGAAAATCATTCCATGGTTTTATTTGTTAAACCAGTCAAATTACGAAAGTTGTTAACTAAAGTACTTACTTGTGGACATATATTTGCAATTGATTCAAAGAAAACAATATAAAAGTACTTCCTAATGACAATGGAATTGTAAATCCAATTCTTGTCTTTCCAAAACCTTGTGAATGAACTCATGAAGGGTTCATCCATTTAGTGAACATAAAAGCGGGATTTTTAGAAAAATAACGTGCTTAAAATTAGGCTTTTCTTAGCACAAACAGTCGTTCCAGGTGATATTCCCAGTAAGAGTATTGGACGATCTTACTGATATGAACAGAAGCGTGTCCAAAGTACATTAACATTATAAAGTTCACAGAAACAATTCGGTTACTGATCATCACATTACTTTCCAACATTGCATAAAATAACATTTTAGATATCGATTTTATTTTTTAGCAACTTGCTTTATACAATATAACCACCAACGACATATTTTTCCTTCAAGCGTTTCCTCATACCCCTAATTTGTACTTTACACTTCCTAAAATTATAGAATTTCCATTAATGTTAACATCCGGAATCGGCCCACTCCACTGTAGAACACGTGACAGATATGTACGGTTGATAATATTAATTGTCGAAAGTGTTTAGTTCCAGTAGATATTACCTCGATGTTACAGTCTAGTAAACACCATATGACAACCATCTTTATGAAGAGTTCAGTGACTTAAACAGTTGTAAATTGAAGAAAATTCTCTTTTGTAAGTTAGTTCGTAATTAAAAACGACAGAATATGACGCGACGTTTCTTAAAATCTTTTTTAAGATGTTTGATGGGAAGCATAGAAGGAAAAGCAAATAGAATTATCATTTGCCATTCATGGTCTGTAATTTAAATGATTACGTGATGTCAACAAATCCACGCAAGCATTTATAATGATATAGAACAAATGCAAATGATGATGCCAGCTATAAAAAGTATGCAGCAGAAATTATACAATAAAATTGCTTCAATGATTAATGACAACGATTGCAAAGGAAGATTCAATTCAGTAAACTGGATCTTACAAAAAACTCAATATTGCATAAAAAATTCTATCAACCTTTAAAATCACCCATCCCATTCAAGCAACCTTATAGTAATAGTTTAATTATATTGCTTGCATACGTGTGATAAGAATTAACAATCAGTCTATCTGGGTCAACGAGCTCGTTTAAGGAAATGTTGCCATTTTAACGTTGTTCATACAGTATTAAGTGTGACGAACTCCTGGCAATTAATGAACAATCATTTCGGGCACAACTTGAACTCTATCTCATTTATGTACATAATAAGATATCGTAGACGCTACTAGACAGGTTGTCAGAATGTGACAAAGAACTTGATTCTGAATAAAACTGCCTTAATTTAAGATTAGTTTTTGATTTTCAACTGTTTTATTGTCTACTTGTTTGTTATTTATTTGTTTTCCATTTTTAAAAAACATTTGTTATAGCGTTTGGGAGATTATAGCTTGATTTGGGGATAAAATTAATTAGCAAATTGATGTCTGTATACAATATCAAACTCGACTCGTACATTTATTCAAAATGTAAATTTTAATGTGTTAAAAAAACCTATTTGATGAAACGGACTGGCAAATATTTTCCATATGATTTAGTAGGTATTTTCATTGGTGCAATGAAGCAATTTTCTATAGCAGTTTTCCACGAGAATCTAAAGTGATAGCATTTATGGAAAAGTATGACGCATGAATTCTACCTTAAGTAGAAATCAATAAAAGATCATATAAAAGCTATGCAAACTAAAAAATTCGAATAAACTAGGCATAAATTATAGCTAAATTTGGTATCACAATCTATAAATACACTGTACTGCAAGGAACTAATAATACCATTCATCACAAATTGCCTCAATGACAAAGATGTTACCTTTTGTAATTTCATTATAGAAATATAGAAAAATAAAAATTGCAAGTGAATTAATGTGTTTGAATGAGCAAAATTTCAATAAATGGGTCAGAATTTGGCAAATGAACTTGGCGTGCGTAGTCAACAATGCCAAGGTTTATTCGTCGTGACTGATACCCAGGATTCACGACAATGCTAATAGTATAGATAAGCCGGTAAATAACATTTTTAATAATAATATATAACAAACTAAAAAAAAGTTTCTTTTGAAAGTGAGACCGCCGGAAAAAAGCCATCAAAAAATAAAATAGGAATATTTGTTGGAAATTCCGAATAGAGAACTGCAATGTATTTTTCGGACAAATTATCTCATATGTAAGCATAGTAGCAAACATTTCTCGATTTCAGCATTTAGCAATAACGAATTTTTGGAGAAGGCGTGCACCGATTAATACCACACTAATTAATGAGCATAAATTTAAACGATAAAGATGGTTTCACGTGTACTTATAAAATGGTTTATTTTGATATTTACCTGTGTGCTAATCAAAGGAAATCCGATACATTTAGAAGTAAGTGATTCCATATTAGTGACCAATATGTATGACAGCTAATAAAAATCGCTAATCTACGACATATCATTCGATTTAAGGACTGCGTACGTGAGGATTACTTGCACCGGTTTATGACGGAAAACGAAATTCAATTTATCTTCGGAACATCAAGTATTGATGCGGGTAATCTATGATTTTTGCATTTTTGTAATTTAATGATAAAAATGTAACATTTTTTAAAAAAATCTTAAACCCTAACCTTAACATTAATTTATGCTTTATTCAACATACTTTAAGCTCACTAAACTGTTACTAGTTAACAGAATTTTATTTAGATTTTCAGTATGCACGAACATGTACATGTAGAATTTTTTAATTAAATCGAATTTTACTTAATCAAAATTACTGAAGTTCCTGATTATGAATTGGCTGAGCCTGAGATTTCTCCGTCCCGAATGAAAAGACAAACAGAAGGTGGATTCACTGAATACGACGATCTCGGATCGCTTATTCTAAACTTGAATACACCAACTGAAGATTTTTCGATTCATCTTAGAAAATCAAGGTAAATATGCAAAATATATATTAAGGCAATACAACCGCTTACTTTTTATTTCATTCCTAGGAGTATAATTTTCTGTTACAAAAATGTCATAAGGAATACTTGCAATTTTAATTAATTGTAGGGGATTACTTTCTTCAAACTTTCAACTTTATCATAATGGAGAAATTCAAAGTTTGCAAGACTCCAGCATTTCCGATAATTGTTTATACAGCGGGATTGTCCTGTCGCAAGACGACAGCAGAGCAACATTTTCTAACTGTGACGGAGCTGGTTTGGTGATTACATTTTATATTAAAATAAATTTGAGAAGATACAGATTCTGACAAAAAATTCTTTCAAACGCTTGAGTCACTTAATTGTAGATTGATACAATAATCTAAAATAACATTTGGAATTTGAGTAATTAAAATTCACATGGTCATTATTAGAATTAAAACTAAATGTATGCAGAAATACCCTAAGATACGAATATTACCTCAATAACATTGTTTTAACCGGCAGATAAAACTTAATTAAATTTGATCTTTTAATGCACCAATTACATCATCTAAACCGTTTTTCAGAGAGGAATGATATATACACCTTCTGGCCAGTACATTATTCACCAAATTCCCGAACGCTTTCGTGAAAAGAGACAAACTGATGCGCAGACAAATTCAGGAAACAAAGTTATCATCTACCGGCAATTGGAGGATAATGTAATTCAGACTGCATTTTGCGCTGTTAAAAGTTAGTATATGAAACGTAATCAAAATGGTTCATTATATACTGCATATCAAATTAAGTATGGGCACGTGTAGTATATGTTTACACCAGTTGTTTTTAAGGCAATGTGCTTTCAATCTTCCAATTGCTGACAGAGATGCAACAGATCTTCCTTCGCAGTTTCACGCAGGGCATTGTTTAAATTTCTGGTAATTTCTTTTAAAAAAAATTCAAGGCTTACTGTCTATCAACAAAGAGGACATCGAGAAAGCTAAACGAGAAACAATGGTTGGTGTAAAAACAATTGAAACAGCAATTTTCGTAGACAACGAATTGTTTATGTGGGCGGGCAAGCAAGCGGACACTAACGCCAATAAAGCCATTAACAATTTGGTGTTAGCCTTAATGAATGCAGTAAGTTGAACAAATCTACAAATATTCAATAAATTCCACAAATGTAATCATTTTAATGACAAATAATCATTTAGGTGCAAGCTGTTTACGACAATCCAACGTTGACAATCAGATTCAAATTTGTCTTGGTGAAGATTGACGTCCTCGAAGATAATTTGGTATTTTGACAATTACATGCATGTTTTTTTAAAAAAAATTAAAACCAAGGGGAAATTAAATAATAGAAAACCATGACTTTTTATTTAACTACCAAAGGATGCTCCCTCAAAGGCTGGTGGGAAGATTCACGACTATTTGAACAATTTTTGCGTTTGGCAAGACAGTCGCCGAACAGCTGCATTAATGAATAATGAAAAAGGATGGGATCATGCTATACTTCTATCAGGGTAATGCGCAACAAATTTGAGAATAACTATAAACTTACCGTAAAACCAAAAACCAAGACATTAGTTAAGGATTTAACATACGTTTGGTTTATCATAAACGTTGAGAACTTCTCTAAAGAAAATCAAGTGACTCAAAACGCTGTATAGGTTTTACTAAAGAACACTAATACTGGTTCCATATTATAATTGCAAATGCCTTCAATCCTTTTATTAATTCAAATTTTAAACAACTTCATACAGCATGGATTTATTTGCTGAAACGCCGGAAAATAACAAGGCAATTGGTAAGCAATTGGCAAATCTGCCAAATTGAAATATAATTCAAGTAAATGTAATAAGGATAAATTTACGTATGTTTTGATAATTTTATTAAAATGTGATACAGGCATGTCTTGGGTCTCTGGAATGTGTCAACAACCACTCAGCTGCAGCATTTGTGAAGGCACGAGTTTTAAATCCGTTAACGTCATTAGTCACGAAATTGGCCACAAGTATGTTTATCCTCCTCAAACCAAAATTTACTGTAATTTAATCGAATTAAACGTTTTTATCCTAAATGTGTATTAAAGCAAAATTAGTCACATATTTTTTTTTTTTTAATAATTGGGTAAAAACTTGCTGGCAACTCTAGCTTGGGAATGCCACATGATGGAGACAATAATGATTGTCAGAAAGATCAATACATGATGAGTCCGTCTCTATTGACAAGCAAAAGTGACTGGTCTTCTTGCAGCAACGATTATGCCAGTGTTTTTCTGACGTAAGAGAATACGTACCTTCGTGGCGTAAATCTTAAGGTAACAGCATAGCAATAATAATTTCCTCGATTAAAAATTTCATTAATATAGTAAACCAACTTCGGCCTGTCTTGACAACGTTGAACAACCAAAGTTGGAATATGACTTTTTACAACAAAGCGATACACCAGGAGAAATGTTTCCAGCAGACGAACAATGCAGTGCTGTTTTTGGAGAGGGGTTTCACGAATACGTTGAAAGCAATGACAACTCTGAGGTGAAACGCATTTTTGCTTCAAATAAATCTTAGGGATGCATGACCTTGCTGATGGACTTTTTAAATGATGCATACATCAATGTTTAATGTGAAAATGTATATAAACAGGACATTTGCGTGGTTTTAAAATGTGCAAACACCACACATATAAAAAATGCCCATCCTGCCCTGGAAGGAACAGTCTGTGGTGCAAACAAGGTATGTCAATAACACTACCGCAACAAGCCCACCCTCAAGAAATATTAAAAAAGGTACGTTAACCTGGTACGCCAACATGTGCATTACAGGTGTGCAAGGGTGGAAAATGTCAGCTGGACAGCATATCAACGCAAACGTCTACTTTAGGATCTACAACAACAACTAGTAGATCAACTAATTCAATCAGCCAGACAGGTAGTTATGTAACAACAAATATATTGTCGTAATCAAGCATTTAAACGTTGTGTTAAATTTTGCAATAACTCTAGCAACCACCACAAATTCCACTTCAACGACTTCTACTACACCAACGCCTCCGACAAGACCAGAACCTACTAGCACAACTACCAGCACATCGACCACAAGCACCACACCCTCAACAACAAGAACCTCTTTAACCACAACCACCATTCCTACAACCACCAGGACTACAGCAACCACCACGTCCACTACACCAACAACGCCCACTACAACAACTACCAGGCCCACTACAACCACCACATCCACTACACCAACAACTACTTCTACTACAACTACCAGGCCCACCACAACCACCACATCCACTACACCAACCACGCCCACAACAAGTACGACATCTACTACAACTACCAGGCCAACTACGACCACCACGTCCACTACACCAACAACGACTACAACAAGTACTACAACTACTAGACCCACTACATCAACCACGCCCACAACTAGTACGACATCTACTACAACTACCAGGCCCACTACGACCACCACGTCTACTACACCAACCACAACTACTACAACTACTAGGCCAACTACCCTCACCACACCCACAACTACTAGTACATCAACTACAACTTCGCAGTCCACAACAACTACTACACCAAAAACCTCCACACCTTCAACAACTAGACCTACGAGTACAGTAACTACAACAACATCACCAACAACAACTTATACAACAACCACACCGCCATCTACTGCAGCTTCGACGACACAGTCACCTGATCGCTGTACATGTCCATCGATCCAGAGTCCATTTCCTTTAACTTCAACAAGCATAGCAACTACCTTAATAACAACAACGCAAACACCTTCAAGTACTGTTACGACAACAAGTTCAACTAGCACTACAAGTCATACCAGTACACCGACAACAAGCTCTACTAGTAGGCCTACTACTAGTCGGACATCCAGTTCATCTTCAACAATTACTACACAAGCAACTTCTACGACCATTAGACTGGATGTTACCAAGGAATCAATGGATGAAAAGTACGACACTTGCTTTGCAAATAAATCCTTAAGTTTAAGATTTAACTATCGTAATTTATTTCATTTAGAAAAATAAAAGAAAAATTTAATGAAGATGATGGTACAAATATGGACTTTGGAGAATTAGATGCCATGCAGGATGATGACGAAGTGGCTGTAACAATTCGTCAAGGCGGCCAGCCAATGGCTTCATTTGCACAAAAGCGATCACAATGCTCTAAATCATGCGGAAAAGGTAGGATTTTAAAATGGATGGCTTAAAGCAGAAAACAAAATAATACAATTCTGTTCTATGAATAAGGTACCCGTTCTGTGACGTATGAATGTGAAACCTATGATGGCAACGTGTCGAATCTTTGCAATAAAGATTTAAAACCGAACGATCACATAGAAGAATGTAACACTCAACCTTGCACAGCAGCAAAGTATGTATTACAAATATACATAACACACTGCTATAAAACTTAGAAATAATAATACTGGTAAACTTCTAATGCGCCCAACTTTGTAACTATAACTAAATTTATTTACATTCTATATAGATGGCAAATTGAAGGGTGGAGTGAATGTAGTAATGTGACAGCTGGGCATGGAATACAGAATCTTTTAGTAGCATGTGTTGTCCACTTAAATTCCTCAACTATTTCTACTATCGATATAATTGCTGACGAAGACTGTGCTGGACCAAAACCTGAAGATTCCAGAGCATGTAACATAACAGGCATGAATACGACAAATTCTATCGCATAGTTACATATGCTAGGTGATTTTGTTATAAATAATTGCAAAAGTTTACTACATAAATTTGTAATCATTTCGCAATTCGCTGCACACCGACCATTTTAGTTAAAAAGCTTCAAGCTTAAATTCCTTTACTATAATTTGGTGAATGGATATATTCATGTATTACTTGCACACTAAAATAAAAATGTAGCTACACACCTCCAATACTTGAAACATAAAAAGCAATTAAACACCAGGAAGTATTTTAGTGCCCATTACAAACGGCGAAATAATAATAACAATAATATTAATTTTTATTTCAAAATTGGAATAGGACAGAAAAGCAATTAATTAAGACGATTCAAAGTCAAAATGCATCTTTATTGAGTTTAGTTGCCTATCAAGTGTGAATTTAAACATCTGTCTAGTTACTAAAGTGTGAGGACAGATGTTTGTAGTGTGCCATCACTGTAATCATCATAAATAAAGGATATTTAAGCAATTTCTGAAATAGTGATCTTGATAGAAAAGCTCCGTTGGGTATTAACATACTGTATAATCGCAATACCATTTTTCGCCTAAATTTCAGCTACAATATACAGCACATAAGTGCATACGAGAGTGTCAAATATATTAAAACAATTAAGAACTAGTTGGTTTCAAGGAATTTTACGAAACAGAGCTAGAATACAACGCATTTTAACAATTTATAACTTGCTTAAAAGGAGAAAAAAAAACGTTTCTCGCAAAAGCAAAATTCATGTACAGGTTGAACCATAATTCAGTAACCACCCACTTTTTTCTTAACCGTTAGAGATGTGAAAATTCTGTTTGTGTCGTTAGATAGGTTGTCATGGGTGCTCTATCCATTGGTAGTATTAACTTTTACCTAACACTATTTTTTCAACGAAGTTAAAAGTATAATTTTTGAACAGTAACACCTAGAACAAAATATCAAATTAGGAAAACGAAGAGCATGGCTTGCTTGGATGTATTCAACTGGTTTCGTTTTTATTGGAAATTACTTAAAGTTGTTAAAATGCTTTGAAAATAGGGGCAAAAAAACAACTGTTGGCTGCGCTGCAGCATAAAGGTGTACTGCAGTAAGCTACCTTTATGTACTGAATTGCATCAGTGTGCTGCAGCGCAGCTAACAATTGTGTGTTTGCCCCTATTTTCAAAACACTAATAATTTCAAATAATTGTCAATAAAAACGAAACCAGTTGAATACATCCAAGCAAGCAGGCTTTTCGTTTTCCTAATTTGATATTTTGTTCTAGGTGTTACGGTTCAAAAATTCTACTTTCAATTTCGTTGAAAAAATGGTGTTAGGCACATGACATAGCCAGCATGCGCCGTCTGCTCGTGAAAGCTATCTTTACATCATTAATGCATACAGCACTAATGACCACGAGCACTTTCACAAGCAGACGGCGCATGCTGGCTATTGCATGTGCAACTTATCTATGCACTGAAAGCGCCGTTCTATGCAGTGCTGGAGGCCAGAGCGTTTCTAAACGCCTTTCAATAGTTCCTTAAAAATCCGCAAGAGGATCTGATTAGCAAAAGGGTCCATTAACCCTTGTTGCTTGAACGTGATTTCATTCTTTGGTTACCATAGTCTTGCTATAAGATAACCAAAGAATGACCTGCAAAGCCACAGAGAACGTATATATTAAATTTCGTTACGAATCGCTGTGTTAAATATTCTTAAATTTAAATTCGCATTTCATTGTAGTTGTCGAATTCATTTTAAGACATTTTTTTGCAAATTAATGTCACCATTTGGCATACGTTGCCTGCCAGTTCATTCAATACAATTATGATTCATTATTTTGAATTTTGAAGAAAATAAAGTTCTACAGTCTCTGCAATATGGAAATATATTCTTAATTTTATAGCTTTTTTTTCCCCAAACGTTTGAACATTTTATTACATTAGGATGCTTGCTTTCTAAGATTTATGTTTTTTTTTAATATAAAACTAAATTTAGAACGTTCAACAAAATTTCAAAAATAGATTTTGGACGTTTAAATTTAGAACACTGTATCTTATCTGCCGGTCCACGAAAAAACTGGGACGTCCACTCGGTTTTTGAATATTTTTCCTATCTATGGTTTTCATTTTATATTATTAGATTTTAAAAATACGACCAAAACTTTATAAATGATCAGTTTCCCCAGACCTTGAAAAATTAGAAAACAACGATTTATTTTGAAAAGAGTCTGGGAAATTTAGCATATTAATGTTGTCACAATCAACAATGTCACATGGCCAATTTGCACAGTTTTCAACAGCTTTTGATGACTAATTTAATTTTAAAAATTTACAACTATTTTCGCATATAAGTTTGCATATCTTCCTATATTTTTCTATGATAAATTTTCAAACATTCAAAATTTTATGAAGACAAATATGAAAATTTTAAAAATTGTTCCCAGGCGTCCCTGTCGATAAGTATAGCCGTTAGCACTAAAATTCGAACGAGTCCCCTCGCCTTAATTTGCTGAACGTGCAATGGAGGGATTCTTATCAATGAAACAAATAGTGGCAAATCACAGGATATGAGTCGCCAATGTAAGTGCAATTTGAATTTCTTTGTTTCGTTGATTTTCCGTGGAGCTGACCAGATTTCCAATTCCAAAAATGCAGGTTAATAACATCGGTTTTCGGAACGACCCACGACGCCCCATTGGACTACCCCTTAACAATTTCGGCTCTATTCTTAAATGACGAAGATTTTTCATCATTTCCAACATTTTCCTAAAGTAATTTTTTTAAACTAAATATGAAGCCTCAAAAATGAAATTTTTTTTAATATAAATTTAATCGACTCTGATTGTTTTTCTTAAAAATGGAACAACGCACGCTCCATTCAACAGTTTCGTTATCGAAAAAAACCAATTCAGCAAAAAATACTATTACATACATACATTACATAACATTACAAGAATGCATAGGGCGACGCCATATTACATAGGAAAACGAATCAAATACGTTGGAAAAATGCAAATTAGCAAACGGTCACAAAGTTATTGCTGGATTACATGTTTTTCATGTACATTTTTTTTCGACCCTAAATTCTACTTAACGGCGATGTAATGAAAAGCCGATCTATTGGCTTCTTAAATTCAAATTTTCCGCTTTTCAGTAAGCCATATGTGACTAGTGGCTCACGAACTATAAATAAAAACTGTAAGAAATTAAGTTTTTAATTAATTTTCAATTTAAAGGTAGAAAGATTTCATATTTGATGATTTCACCCAAAATGTTCATTGCTATCTAGCAAAAAATTAAAAAATGTTACCTAGAACGTCTATTTTTAGCTTCGAAAAAATTTACATAGGAATTGGATCACTGGTAGACCCCTCTTAAGAGCATAGAAAAAATCCTTTTATTAATAATAATAATGTCTACGCGATAAAGCGAATTTTGTCAAAGGAAAGCGATTTTAAAAGTGATGGATACCATAACATCATACAAATGAAGAAAGCTAATTTCCAAATATATGTAAATATCCTTGAAATATGTATACATTTAAGTGCACTCACAGTATACGAAAGGTGCACTCTCCAGTGTGTTATTTAATAAAAAATGAAAAAAAAATATATATAGTTAAAACTTCTCAAAGCTCAAAATGTTGGCGATAGCATTGTTAAAATCATACAAGCATCGCCCGCTAATCTTTATTATTTCGGTAAATTCAATTACAAAATGTAACAATACACAAAAGTTCAAATTCCCAACACATATATGAATTAAGAACCATTCTTGGTCCACGCACGCAATGATTGGACAAAATTTGGTATTTACATTGTTTGATCTAAAAAAGACCTATGATTCGTGACGAAAAGAAGTACACGAGAATAAACCGAATAATATTTTATCAAACAATATTTTAAGTGCAATAAAGAAATAAAAATATAATATGCACGGTAACATCCATCGCCAATGCTGCTTGTACGAGGTTCAACAAGAACATTGAAAAACAGGTAAATCATTATTTAAATGACATGTTCTGGTAGATGCAACTTTGTCATTTGGTATTTTGGTAAATTTAAATGCAAATACTTTTAAAAGATAAAAATAATGCATTTAAATCTTATATATACAAGTTCCCAAATTTTTGAGATTCAGTATATCTAGCTGGAAATAAGTCATGACATTATTTTTTAAACAAAATTACAACAACTGAAGAAAATAACTTTGACAAATTTTCCAAAATGGGGTGCGCCATTTTGTTGTTATTAACTTCTTCATATTTTGTTTTAATGATCGGTTATCAGGTAAGATAAATTGATTAAATTATTTAATTCGTTGAAATAAAAATGCTTCTAATGGCCTGACATAAACTTGCAATCTTAGCAGGCCGCAAAGCTAGACCCTGTCCACGTTATAATGACAAAAGAAGAGAGAATGGCGGTGTTCGGAACAGAGGACCAAAGTAAGTCGAATGTAACATTACAGTACAACGTATATTTGAATTTACATGATTACTTGAATCTCTTATCTTTCTAAATACGGCGGGTTTATCACAAATTTGCAGTACCGGAATATCATTTAGTTCAACCGGTACAACTAATTAAAGATCGGCATCGACGATATTTGAATTTGGAACCTTCAAATGCTGACCTTATTTTAAGTTTGACAACCAGTGATGATGAATTTATACTACATCTTAATAATCGAAGGTATTAGCTTATTTAATTTATGACTTTATACTCATATACTTTATTTCTTATTTGTTCATATTTTTTTTCATTCAGAAATTTGGTCAGAACTCCGTTGAAAGTGAACGTGAGAGATGTAAACGAAGTGGACACCCATTACATGCTTGAGCATCCCAAATGCCTTTATCGTGGCAAAGTAATTGGCATGAATGACAGCGCAGTGGCATTATCTACATGTAATCCAAACGAAATGGTAAGACAAGGAATAGGGCAATACACAGAATCTGACATATGTTCAAATATAAAATAATCAATCGCAATTTATGTTTAACTATGATTTTCCCAACTTTAAATTTAATCAAATAAATTTTCAATAATAGGCAGGGATAGTTCAATTTTCAACTGAGGAGCGTTATATCTTGGCACCATTACCAAACCGAATTCGGCGAACAATTTCACAAGAAAGTGATTTTCACAATGGCAATTCACATCACGTTCTCTATAAGCAAGGACCTAGACAATATGAATTTTACGACAATTCAGAAAAAAGTTCGTTTAGAGGTACGTACTTAATGAAATTCACAAAGAAGTGAGAAAGCAATGGAGCAGTCAGTTGAGTAAAATTTAAAAAAAAATAATACTTTCTAAACTGCTTCCTTACATGTTTGTATAATGGTGCTTAATTTTATATTTTAGAATATGAAACTCCTGATAAAAGTACATTGCAGTCGACAATCAAGCATGTAAGATCGAAACGTCAGACGAAGTCAGATTACACCATAGAAATTGCTGTTGTTGTTGACGACGTATTATATTCTCAAATTGCAAAACAACATCCCAAAGAAACTATCAAAGCCATTGCCAATCTCGTTTGTACATACATTAACGCGGTAAGAATGCTATAATCATTAATTTAAAACCAAATTCAATTCGTAATTCTTTTCGTTTTCTGGATTTTTTATTAATTGTCATAAATACTTTAACGTCGACTGAGTTTACTTTCATAAAAGTATTATTTTTTTCTTTCGAAAAAAAAAAAATTATAGAAGAATGAGCTAATGACAAAGGCTACCTAGAATCATTTATAAGAGCCATACATTGAATTCATAGCTTAACAATTAATTAAGGTAGCCTCAAAATTTTCACTTTCAATTTCCCTAACTTTTCCCTGAAAAGTCCCCAACCAAAATTCCCTGACCAAAACGTACTCGTTCATGCATATCATTTTTGTTTGTCATAATGAAAAATAAAATAACAACTGCAATGAGAAGCTAAGCAAAACACTAGATTTTGGGAAAATTTCCCTGACATTTCCAAGACTTCAATGACCCTTTTTCTTTTTCCCTGACTTCCTAGGCCTGTGACCAACCTGCTCAAGTTTAAGAAGTTTTAACCATTAGTTTTATTGAAATGCTAGCGTATAAAATTTAAATATGAGAAAAATCACTCATAATCTTTTGAAATATTTTGTTTTATATAAAATTTCGTTTCGTTAAATCGATAATCAGTACATTATTCCAATGTCATTTCCAGTTTTGCATAATTTGTCAGCGGATACTAATATTGTTTTATACAAATGCATTAATCCATTTCGTGCAACAGATGCAACTAATTTATGAACAACCGTCTCTCTCTGTCTCAATTGATTTCGTAATTGTAGGAATATACATCATGAAGTCACCCAAAGTAAGTTTTGTTTTATCAAATTGTATTACTGCCACTACCAATATATGCGATTAACACATAATTCGGTGGCCATCATAGAACCCAAATAGTTTTTAAACAAAATTAGTAATTAAACGTGTTCCCTCAGTGTGCGTAAATGCACAACGGAAGCAGTTGGGAGTGTCATCTAACGTAAAATTCTGGCTAGAAATTATAAGGCAGTATACGTTTCAAATATTTTCTGTTATACCGTAAATTATGTAAAAGTCCGGCTAGATAGTGCAGTAAGTACCAAATATCCTTGGTTATACTGATTGCCAGTATCTTTAAATGCAGGGAGGCCCAGCTAAAGGAGATGGGGACATGGACTACTATATTACATCATTCGCCAAATGGCAACGTAAACAAAACCCGTTAGGAGAGCACAACGTTGACCACTGGGATCACGCAATGCTGTTAACAGGGTAAGCTAATTTAATATCCTTGTTTTGACAATAAATAAACTTTGTGATACATGATTTTTATCATTTTTTATAGATTAGATTTATATGCTGGCTCCAAAGAAGACAAAGCAGTCATCGGTAAATTTCCATAATAAATACATGGATTTCTTAAACTAATCGAAACATTCCTTTTCCAAGTAAAAACATGTGCATCCTAAAATTATTAACACCAGAACAGCTTTTGGTTCAATAAAGAGGCAATGTAAACCGAGCAAGGTGGCTTAAAGGTTAGCATTCTCGTCTTGCATTCGGTAGACCCAGGTTCGATTCCCGGGCCAGCTATCCTCGATTTCGGTTTTTCATGGTTTCCCACAATTCCTCCAGGCGAATGCTGGGATAGTTCCTATATTAAATCGGCCATGACCGTCTTCCCATCCCATCCTCGTCTTAAAGTCCTGGTAATTACTGGGTAACTAAATTGTGATGTTGGGATCAATCATCACCTGACTGCTTCGTCTGACTTAAATTGTATAATTTCCCCCCTGCGATATGGTAGTATGTACTGACTGCAGGGTAAAGAATTGCATTGAGTTGAAATTTAGCTAATGTCCTGATTAACAATTCCTCAAAAGTTGAGAAATTCATCTATGGCCTGAATCAGTAATTTCATTATTGGTCATGGAATAAACGACTGACCAAATATATGTATTATTGCTGGAAAAAGTCCAGAATTTTAGCTACCAACCCGTCTTGTCGTTCTCTTTCGTTTCCGATATACTTTCCATCTTTCTCTATTTGCCTACTGTACCATTTCCGATTCAGTTACGTTTCTTGCTGCCTTCGTGCAATCCGTTAGCCGACGTGTCAGCCGCCAAATTGAATCCCAACTCGCAATTTGCATGGCAATAGGCGAGGACACATTGGGTTTTCCATCTTGTAAACACGTATAATGCACCATGGATGTATCCCTCTTCACCCCACCGCTTCTTTTATGCTCCTTAATTTCCATTGCCACTGAAGGCGACGACGGTAGTCGGATTCTGCGGACAATGGCGTCTACGAAATCCATCCTTTCAGCATGTTGCCCACTCTTTTTGGAACGTCCGCCCACGCAACAGCGCTCTCATTTCATTCGTAATTGATACCCAGCGGTGATGGTGATTGTGCCCAGAATGGGCAAGTTCCTCCTGGCCATTCTGATTCGCTTCCGGGTTGTTGTTCGCTCTTTATACGGTCTAGATTGATATTTTTGAGTGTTTGTCCACGAGGTTCTTGGGGGGAAACTTGCAGGTCGGCATTTATACCGAGACTGCGTGCTCTGAAGGGCTCTCGTTTAAGAGAAATTTCGCATCCGCTGTCTTTACACGACGCTGGACTGACCACTAGAATGGGTCAGTCGCTCGATGAGCGCGGATTTCATTACCGGAGAGTCGTATATTTGTGGAGAGAGTAGATTCTGAAGTGCCCACGCTCGACCGGGACAAATGTGCAGTTGTCCCGTATTGCGGTGTGTTACGTGGTTGTACCTTATACATTGTCTGATGGTAATCATTGAATTTTGTTCTTTTTAGAGGCTTGAATAAAGGCACATGGTTCCGAAACGTTGCTATGTATAAAGCAATCTGGTCGTCGTTTGTAGTTATTCTTATTAGTTTTATTGCCACTGACCACTTGAGGATGTCGTTTATTAGTTTCCCCTCTTGCTGAAAAAATTCAAAATGATGAGGGAAAAAACAACGAAAACAATGTAAGCGAATGATGAACTCGCTCTTCGTCAGTTTGCATAAAGCAAATGCGTGTCTATTGTTTCTGGAGTTTATATTTGCTGGTGAACTCTTGAACTTGTTCCTCCACGCTCGTTCGCTATGCATTCGTAGCAAAAGCCCCCTGTCTCTATTTAATAGACGGGGTTTAAATGCGCCAGTCTCTTAAGCTGAGCCCCTAAACCGAGCGGGCAATTAGGTAATTGGCAGCGTGATTCCGTTACCGGGTAAATGAAACTTGTGGGAACCATAACCATCAAAGGTGTTAAGAGTGGATTTAGTGGCCAAAGTGGAATGAACGCCTTGGCGCCTCTCAGATTCGCAGATTCTTTTAAGTTGGCCGAGCCAATTGCTCCGAGTAGCCTATCTCGAAATGAGATCTTTTCACACTGGCCAAATTCCTGTTTATGGCAGCAGGAAATCAACTTCATTCGGAGGCTCTCATCTGAGCCCCCTTTTAATTCCATTGTAAATTCGAAAGGGAAGCCTAATGGGGTTTCGATTTCAATTTGGGCTTCAGCTTCGCTCAAGTGCCAACATTTGCTAGCTACATCGATGCGGCGCTTTCGACTCATTGCACCAACATGATGTAATCTGCGATTAAAACATGATTTCCATCAGCATGCAGTGATAAAATGCACCCATTAGGGGAACATTGAATAGCTAAACGATAATACTGTTTGTACATGTTTACGCAGTGATTTTTATTATTTTGCAATAGGTTCAAATTTTCAACGTAAATCGATAATTCGAGTTAATGGTATGGGCTAAATTATGCAAATTTCCACCATCAGTGATATTTTGATTGACTTTGCAACAGTGATGTAACGTGGCTTGCTTTCACTTAATAAAAGCTGCATTTAAAATAGATACAAGGGCCTAGACTATACTGTATTTATTGAAAATACAATCTATCCTCGGTAAGTCGAAACTCTAGGGACATTAACAATTTGTAGGATTGATTCGTATTGCGTACTATCAGAAGCCAGATAAAACATTAAGAACTAGTTCCATCGAAGTTTTGGAAAAGTCCTGAAACATTAATCCAGGAAATCCCCGTTATTACGTACTTTTTCATTTTGTCGAAAGCTCGTTGTAACGTAACATAGCGCGAACGCTTTGGAACTCCAAAATTCGTTATTTAAAGCAGAAAATTTGTTACATTATTTTACAATTCAGAATTTTTCTCCAACGGAAAAATTGACATACATTATCAGGGTGGCCACAGTTAGGGGGGAAGTTAGGGGGGGAAAGTGGTCATGGAGGTCATGGAAATGTGAGTGGTCTGGGAAATTTTCCCAAATCAAAATACTATCCATGCACACTCAGTCTGCAAGCAGCTCCATCTAGACTCGTAACAAAATGTAGTGTTTTGCCAAGCTTCTCACTGCAATTGTTATTTTATTTTTCATTATGGCAAAAAAATTGATATGCAAGTTTGACGAGCAAGTTTTGGTCATGGATTTTTGGATTTTAGTCAGGGAAATTAAAAATGCAAATTGTGTAGACACCCTGATTATTCGTCCATACTCTAGCAGGAGGACTGGAGATGAACTCGTAACATCGGAAATTCGTATAATGCTAGCTCTTCTTAATGAGGTTCCACTGTATATAGTATATTTTACAAATGTATCCATGGATGTTTCGAGCATTGCGGGATCCGCTTCGTGCGCAGACTCGTTCATGAAGACCTTCGATCCCGGCGTTTGCTCGGGAAATTTCCCCGCAAACCGCTGAAGGCAAATTTTCAAATCATGGCCATGGAATGTGGAATTTTTCTCTGATTTTGCATTCGAGCTCTATTTCTGCCCCCATTATCGGTTCCATCCGATTAGGAGAAGGCGCTGCTCTGAGTTTTCGCTCCTGGGAGACTCGGATGCTCCGAGATTTAATAATATTTCTCGCGCAACTCTGCTCGTAAACGTAACTCGCTCCTGGCGGGGTAACGAGCTTAAAAATAAAAATGATCCATTATCTTCGATTTCATTATGCCCCCGGAAAATGCGAGTGTGTAACTCGTAAAAAACAAGCGTTTTTTTCCCTTTTGCGCCGCCTGTATGGGTGCTGGGTGCAGTGGTGACACGTGCGTTGCTGCATGCCCCTATTGCTCCGTTCCCTGCGTGGCTCGTAAGCGCCAAATCAAGACCCCGTTTAATAGATTCCGGTGTTTTTACGGCCTCTTAATGGTATCCATCCGCCGCCTTTTGGGTCCAGTCTGGGGGGAGAAGCTGCGCCTTCGAATAGACATTAATGCGGCGCAGCGCTTTTAATCGTCGTTTTTATGCATGCCAGCAATGGGGATATTATAATCAGTTTGGGCTTTTCTTCGATGAAATTAAAACCCCTGGCGGAGGAGGATGCTTTTAACGAGCGGGCCATGCAAATCCGAGTCCCAGGAAGCCGCTTTTAAGGCCCGGGTTAATGCAGTTTTCTGCAGATTAAGGAAATTGCTCGTTAAATTTCCGCCTTGTACGAGCGAAACGTGCACACACCCCTTTTCTCTGCTGCCATCTTCATCGACGTGCGAAACGAAATGTCGACCATGTTGGAGGGACAGGCTCTCATCCGAGGCACAGACATATTCCGGCAAACCTAGTTCGAAACGATATACAGTAGGCCTACATGTACTGTAGAATATCTTTTATATGAACCAATTGGGCCCAGAGTTGGTTCATACAGTATAATCGAAAGTTCATATATCGAAAAATCGAAAAGTATGAATGTGTTATCGTACCATGCAGTCTACAAAAACATCACGGTTCATCCATGTCCTAGGTTGGTTTTTGTAAACAAGAGGGACTTTGCGTCCCAATGTTTAGACCTGCGCCAGTAAAAAACGTACCGTCTGGTCAGCAGGAGTCACGTGCTGATGAGTTCATATAAACGAGGTTCTACTGTAGTTTTGCATTATATACGTTGCCTGATTGGTTGGTTGGTTTGTGGATTTTTAACTCTTGCCTATTTCTGCACACGAGGGCAGAACACCAACGCCAGGGGATGTGTCAGCGTCACCTATCTGGGAATCTTTATCGTGCAGAAATGAAACGGGATCTACACGGGTTCTAGGTTTAAACTCTCATCCGAAAGACCCACCACTTAAAGAAATTTTTCACGTCCTCAAAATTCTCACCGACCTCGACCGGGGAGCGAACCCCGCTAGTTAGGGTCGAGAGGCAAGCGTGTAACCCACTCGACCATCGACACTGGTACGTTGCCTGATAAACTGAGGCTACTTCTGTATTTAAGATTAAAACTATATGAAATGAAGAGCAAATAAATCAATTACAGCAAATGGCCACTCAGCATATAATTAACGAACAGCACGATTACATCTCTGAACGAATTCAAAACTCTAACAGGCATACCCACTACTCTAGATTGATGGTAGACACTAGCAGAAGACCATCCTATCTTAATGCTAACCTCCCATTCATTTTAAAACGATTCCGCATACAAATCCGAATAGATCCCTATTCCCTTTATGTCCCCACTAATAGTATTATAATAAATACCTCTGATTTGTGTCCACTATGCAAAAAGTCTTAAAACATTCTGGATGCACATCCTATTTCATTGTACCCACATACAAATGAAAGTAATACAGAAAACCAAACCCAAAAACATTAGTCTCAATAGACGAAGACCGGGTCCAAAAAGACTATCTTTCATCCACAAACGAAGCTAACTTATGGTACCCCGTCAGAATAGTCGTAATTTTCCATATGGAAACTTAGGTTTCCATGAGGAGCCACACAACTAAACATATATTTACAAGTGAAAAAAATCGTAACTTTTTTAACATGATAGATACTGAAATACAAACACTTTAAAAAAAACCAGCAGCATGGCAGAAATTTCATTTTGCACGCGTGAGCTTGGATAATGGCGTTCGGCAATCTTGGTATCATTTTTGCCAAAAAAAATTACTTTTTTTTTGTCTGACATTTGTCGTTGTCGATATACATGTACTTTATTGGTCTTTTGGTCGTAATCAGGAAATGGTGAATCGAATTTCAGAAAGATCACTTAATTTATCTCGATAAATTCGCGGGTAACTCGTATGGCAACATGGATGTTTCGATGTAAATTATTTTAGGACGTCCATTTAGCTGCTCGTGTTAGGAAAAGTGAATCCTTGGTGGTCAAAGTTCAACTGCGGCGTAAAGGGTTGTTGCGAACTGGCTTCACTTACCACTTCTCAGACGCATTCACTCGCTCCGCGCATCCATGGCAAAAAAGTGAAGCCTTACATTTTGTCGTGCGCTTTTAATAGCCAGTCTGTGGTACCAACTTCCGGTTCGTGTAATGCACTTTTAAGGAACTGAATTTCATTCTTTTCTGCTCTCTTTAATCAGGGTGCTTTTTTTTCTCTTTTCTGAATCCTCGAGTGCGTCATTGGCATCGAGTCCGCTCTAATAATTGCAGATTGTTCCATTGGTTTTTTTGTTTTCCGTTTGTTTCGGATTAAGGGCCTAATCCGTCGGATATTGGCAAGTCCCTCCAGGTTTCAATTCCCCGGGTCGCGCAACCGACGTTGGCTGTCATTGGCGTCGTTGTTGGTTTATTGCGCAGCTTACAATAATTAAATTGGCAAATCCGAATGGAAACTAATATATGCAATTTTTTTAATTTCACTTTAGACGAGATTTCTCCTGACTCGCTAATCTTGCGGTTGTTTGCGCCTGCCAGGCTTAAACCCTCGCGTGCACCATGCACGGTATTGGCTTTTTCTGACAGACCAATAAGACACGGAGAAATATGCATTTCGGGAATTAAGAAAATCTCGTTCGCTGCCAGCAAAAACCGCGTATTTGCTTTTGGCGTTGCTTCCATCCCGAGATCAATGTTGTCGTTTACTTCGTCGTTTTGTTTGCGTCTGGGCGGAAGTCGATGACTTTATCGGAATTAGTCTGCGGCGATTCGTTGAACGACTCAAGATCGTCAGCTTCCATAGTACAAATCCATGTTTCGCTTAATAAGGCTCGTATTTGTATTCTTCATTGAATGCACAATTTCTGGAAGCAGTGCGATGCAACTGAAGCGGTTTCTTGTGATATGTTAGAGTTTGAAATGTTTGAGAAATACCTCTGAAACTACCAGAAATAAAAAATACGCATTCGACAAGGCAGGTCTTCGTTGATTTACTTTTAATTTAGTAAATTAAGAATCAAAACCTCAGTGTTGTGTATCGATAAAACCTCCCTCTGCCTTCTGCTTTTGTTGTTAAAAAGTTTTGATATTGAAACATCAATGAGTCCTTACTTGATTCTAGGTGCGACTCGCTCTCACTCGACCATTTTCTTGATAGGCTATATGAGCGATTAATGCTGTTATTAGATTAGTACCTGCTGCCCCAACTTAAGTTAAAAATCTGAGGTTTACTAACCTAGGGTTAAAATATGACTCCAGATTAACTTTCGGGTTAATGTTTGTGTTGCACCAATCGACTCTTGATGAAATATCCCCAGGGTTATGAAACCCATGTTTAACCTGCGGAAACCAAAATGGAGGACAGAAAATTAACTAACTTTGACCAATGCTGCCAGATTGCGCATCTTTTTTCCCCTGCCTGTGTGACCAGGTGGTGTAGCATGCATAATTTCCTAGCTTCATCAGATTCATCTGTATTGTCCGCCATGTTGGTTTTCCTAATAATTCGAGGTTAACCCTGTTTACTGGCTGGGTTAACCTTTCTCTTCATTTCCCTCCCTAACCCGTGCTTGTGTAATGCAGCGGTGGGTTAACCTACAGTTACGCAGTAGGTTAACCCTAGGTTATTCTTGACCTCTGTTGATGCAACCGACCCTTAGTTTTTAAACCATGCAATGAATGCTTTATTCATGCGCGCTCGACATCACGATTGAACAAAGTATCATTCGTAAAGCTCGTGTCTCGAGTACACCGTTATATTCTTCGAAAATTATAGAGATGGACGAGCTGAACTTCCGGTGAGTTTTCGAGTAAAAACGAGTTTTTTGGAGTTGAAATGTCGGTTGAGCAACAATTTTCGAGCCGTGAAGCTCGGAAATTCAGCAATTTAAAATATGAAAAAATCTAGCTCGACTCAAACAACAATAGCCTCGGGCTACTTCATAGCGAATTAATGGTATAGAGCAATTGTTTCCGAGTCAGTGAATCTCGATTAATAGATTCTAAGCAAAACTCGACTCGGCTGTGCAGTTCAGCTTGCCCATCTCTATTCAAAATCGTATAAGATGGAGCAGTTTTTAAGCGGTAGCTAATTGGATTCTGTCGCAAACACGATTGCTTCTTTGAAAACTTGTTTTTCGTACTTGCCCATAAATTGATACAAATGTTTGAACGTTGCATTTCCGCGTATGGCAATTTCGTGCGCAACTCTGCGTCTTCGAGGCATTCGTTTACACGGTTTCTAGTGGCTCGACATTTTCTTTTTTCTTTTTGGCTGGCGCGTAATAATAATATTAAATCTGAGATGATTGGACTAGAAAGTTTTCTTGATTTCTGAGCGTCGTCGGATGAGTTTTCCCCGTGTCTCTCTTCGTATGGATTTTCTTCCTAGCTCCGAAAGAACTCGTTATGATAATGTCGTGTCTGCCGCATTCAAATATTTTCTAATGATGGCCGTTTTAATGAATTCTGCTGCACCAGGTTCGTCACGTTTCTACGAAAGCCTAACCGCATTGTGTCTATAGACACACGCTGGATGTGGGAGTTGCTTCTCAATGCAGGTGGATGGCGCCACTGGCGCGCGACAATTTGCACCTTCGATATTGGCACTTACAATTTGAAAAAAAATCACGTGAGTTTCTAGCGTGGATGCCAGTAGATGGCGCGTGTGTCATACGTATAGCAGACGTCTTTTCACATCGTACGTTAGGGCACATTATACGTAATAAGCTAAAACCTGGAAAAGTGACCACCTGTTTGTATTGACCACTTTTTAGTGTAGTGTTTTTTCTAGTGTGCATTTCCTTCGTAAAAATCTCTGTTTAGTGACCAGTGTCCACCTGTCTATTGTGCACAGTGACCAGTATGTGTTGTCTTTGTTGCAATTTTTACATTGCCAATGTACCTTAAAAAGTGACTAGATAACGGATGAGTCACGTTACATCTTCCTTTAACCATATTGGACATGATGATTTCGTGCTTTTTTTGGTTTTGTGGTATTTGCAACGCGTATTACAGTCTACATGTGTAAGTGCAGTGTACAACTTGTCATTACTACTGCGTTTTCCCTTTTCTGAAGCGCCGTTACTCGCAAATTCTGAAATGATTTCTGAGCCATTACAAGGGGATTTTCTTTTTACGCAATGGTGCACGCAGTGATTGCCTATCTTAAGGGGCTGGTTATCATACTACAAATAATTTTGTAAAGGAAACTTACGAGTTACTTGTGATTGCATTTTGGGGTAGATGTGATGTCTATCCAACCCTTCTATGCCTTTTTCTAAACTGGAATAAAGCATTCATTATTATAGTATTATTGTTATTATGATTTAAAGCCGGGAGCAGCGGCATTAAAAGGTTAGATTATATGGTAAATGCCAAGATTTTTTAGTTGTGCAGTGCTAGAAGCATTAAAATCGCGCTGTAATCTATGCAGAAGAAAATGAATTAAATTGGGGAAGTTATTACGTTTATTTGATGCACTCGTGGAATTATCCTCGCCTTTTTTCAAAGCGCGACTTTTTTCTTTTTTTTTCTCATTAGTACAAATTTCTCACCAAAGTATTTTCCTGATGTAAAGTTAAGCAGAAATCGATTATAAAATGTCGTGCCAACACGAGAGTGCATTCATAACACGGGGATTATGGCGTATGAAATCGGCATGACGAGTTATTTCTTATCCGTGGGCGAGAAATAGTGACGCGTGGCGCCGCCCTGGTGATGACATGGGGAACTTAAAGCGGAGGCGCTGCTCGGAGTTGTCATTGATCCCGTTTTTGGAATTTCTGTTAAAAATTTCGTAGCGAGCTATTTTCTGTTCGAGGTATTTTGATTTCCGTATTTGCACATTGTTTATGTTAAAAAAGTTGGAGGATTAAATAATGCCTAGCTCGCGGCGCCACCAAT
The DNA here is from genome assembly GCA_034698745.1 of Megaphyllum sjaelandicum. Lineage (NCBI taxonomy): Eukaryota > Metazoa > Arthropoda > Diplopoda > Julida > Julidae > Megaphyllum > Megaphyllum sjaelandicum. The sequence goes on along the minus strand of JAQGBX010000638.1, from coordinate 1,218 downwards.
TGTAATGACCTTGGACTTTACAGCAGCCTCATTTTACGGATCGAGTCTACAAGAATAATGTAGAAATAACTAACATTTAATAACAAACTTTAGAATAATTTTCTGATTTCTACTTTCTATTAAAAATAAACTGCCTCACTACTATTATAAAAATCATGTATTCACATAATCATAACTATATTTACGGTTTTTTATTGCTTCATATAATTATATATCTCTTCATATACGGTACTGTAAAACTTTACATGTTAAAAACCGTCATTAGAGCTGAGCCTCCGTGTACTTAATAAATATCTAATTTGAACATTAAATAATGTTTTAACTCATGGCGCCACCAATTGTAATGACCGTGGTCTTTGGGGGGATCAACCATAAATTCCGTCTTTAAAATCGACCCGAGGTTGAATTATACCGATTTAAAAACGTCGAAATATGAAACTCTTTAGTTCCTAAAACTCAAGTTGCAACCTTTTGTTCGCATCACGATTGTGATCTGCATGATTTTTTTCTGGCCTTTTTTTACCGTCAGTGTCGTTTTCCTTTTCTACAAAGTCTGCTTTTGTTTTCCGGCGGTTGCGTTTAACAGCTCGTCTGTTTACGCTGGTAACCTTTTTTTTTACTTTTGGGTTCCTTGTTTTCTTTCGGTGTTTTTTTTCTCGTTCCTATCGTCTTTTATATCGTCAAAAGGTATTTGAAACTTAGGAGCTACACCATAAGCCAGAAATGGCTTTCTATGATTTCTCCCTTTAGCGCTAGTACACGCGGAATATATTATTTCGTATAGCATCATCATCATTTTCGTACTATAAAGGATAATCAATTCAGCGGGGCAATTTTAAAGGAGATATGAACGCGTTTTCACCGGAGGTACTATTCTTAACAGACAGAAAGGATAGTGATCCTTGGTGAAGATCAAATTGTTTTGGACACCCTGTATCCTGTAGCAAACCGTTCCCATTCAAGGACTGCGTAGGTGGCGCTGATCAGGGAGCGTGGGTGTAATAGGGAAAATAAACCAAATTTGAAGAAAACAAGGGGGCATTTTTCACGGTGACAAGGCATACTTTAGAAATTATGTTGGAAAATTGTTTGTAAACATAAATTATGTTGTAAAATTGTTTGTAAACATAAATTATGTTGGAAAATTGTTTGTAAACATAAATTATGTTGGAAAATTGTTTGTAAACATAAATTATGTTGGAAAATTGTTTGTAAACA
>JAQGBX010000637.1:0-32509 GCA_034698745.1 Megaphyllum sjaelandicum | reverse complement strand
ACTCCTGATCGCATAAAAGGGGTTACCAAATCAAACAACATTTTTTACCCAGGAAAAGCCGGGTATTACCGCTAGTACTTTATAAATTTCATTTACAATTTCCTAACATGCAGTTAAAGAAAGCTTTCAAGCAAGTTAAAATAGTAATCAATGAAAGAAGTTTATGTCTTATGTCTTTTCTATGAAAATTAATTTGCAGACACTTAAAATAAAAAAGCAGGTGAAGCATAGTATTTTACTCTTATCATTCAAAACATCTACTCCCTGTCAAACTGGTAATATGTGTAACCGCAACATTACAAGACGTATATGAGAATATGTTCAACGCAAACTGCAGATTTTATAAAGTGTTTTAACACACGTGCACTTGTCACTTCGAGATGAAAATAGTGCTCACGCAAGCATATAGGCCTACAGGGTAAATATGGTATAATGTACATTACTGTATATAAGCATTCTTGATAACAGATGTTTTCCGATTATATACAGCAAATACGCATAAAAAAATCGAGCGTATGAGGCATCGCAAGGGCGAACCAGTATTTTAGACATGAGCTAATATGTTATTCTCAGTAAACGTGGAAAAAACCATATGGTTCCAAGCACTACATTTAACAAAGCTTATATAAGTTGACAGTACAACATAAATTAAGATTTTAACCTATATAACATGTCAGAATAATGCTTCAAAGGAACACGTGGTGTTGATCATTTTTTTAGATTCTATGTTAGATAATCTATATGGCATAAAGATATTTGGTAAGTTAAACGAGCGATGACAATTTTCAAGAAAATCAATATAATTTTGATTTTCAAATAATGTACCAATGATGTTCGCTAAATTAACGATCAACTCAAGAAGTTCAAGTTATCCTTATTTACCACTGAGTACAGTAATTCTACAAGGTATAGTAACGTACATTTGTCATCATTTAACTCGATGCATATGGGTCACTAGGCATATTACTGTGCATGGAGTTTTTTTTTAAATGCATTAGAAGGCAAGACTTATTTCCACAATTAAGCATATTAACCGAATGGCCTTTGCGTCCAGCCTATTATCACGAGCGTGCAATTCATCGATCCTTAATTGCATGTAAACGCCTCTCGCGTGCGCCAACTGCCATACGAGGTCCATTTATTATTGTCTGGAATATAGGCCTATTAATCATGCAACAGGCATTTAGAGAGAAGAGCTTGTTGTATAATAGCGAGATCAAGAAGATCAAAAACACGTGTTGCTTCTGATACGACACGCACTCGCGTCTAACATGCTTTAAAGCACTAACTTCCATTTCATACAAATGCTATTTTAGAAACAGTCGTCAGAGTTAACCTCACCATGTGAGGGCTAAATGTTAATATGGCTAAATAGAAAACAACTCATAAAGTTCAACTGAGATCCAACGTATATTATTTACACTTTTTCCAATTTCAATATTTTTGAATGACAAATTAAATTAACTGCAAAATTTAACTTGCTACAACGCTGTTTCTCCATTGTTCTTAAACCCATTCAAAGGCTTTTTGTAGGCTAAATGTTAAAAAAAAAAACGAGATTAGAGCCTCGGTATACGCGGAAATGACATCAGAATGCTGATATTTGCCTCAACATGCTCTTATACTTAAAGGGATTCTAACGCATACGGTTGGCATTCTCATTCGTAAATTTTAGAGCTCATTCGTCGATTTTTGCAGCATGTTTTAAATAAACACAACCTGGAGCAGTGCTGACGCCACAACAAGAATTTACTTTACGCATTGCTTGAGAAAGGCCATCCGGTTGAAAATGATACATTACATGGAAATAGGATCAAGAGATTACGAGGCGATGCTGTATTATTTACAATGTAGCTAATTTGCAGATTACAGCGATGAGCTCAGCAAAAGTGTATACGGCATACTGCATATATACAGTATCTTGTCCAAGCCTTTGTTGTGCATTAAAACACTAAATATACTGTGTATCCAATGCATGCACCAGGACGGATACTAATAATATACAAATGGATACAGCGATGCAATGCACATGTAGCATTCAAGACAAATCTGTTATTTAGTAATTCAAAATTGAACACGGTAACGATTGATGGTCACAAATGCACTAAAATCCGAATACACCGAATTTATTAACAAATTTGGCTTTCAAGACTTGCAATACATGTAAACGAACAACCAATTTAATTTTCGATTTATCTTTTTACAATTGCAACATTTTGAGGAATTTTTGACCTTATGAAAGCCCTTCTATTTTGGAACTCATTTATAAAGTGCCACACATTTGTAAAATCAATAAACCATAATCAAAATTAACTTTAAATTTTACAAAAATGTCAATGCCAATCGATTCATTACTGTACATGACATTTTATAATGTGCTATTTCCAGATTTCTCATAGTCAACTCAAATCTTTGTTGTCTTATTAAATTAATGAAGAATGAGGGTGAGAACACACTGAATTCTTACTTCCGACGTGCTTCTTTCCTGCTTGTTTTTATCTTCTTGTTTCCAGCTTTGGGGCGCACAATAAATGCTGATATCAGCATATTATTGTGATATTAAAAATGATGATATCAATGTGATGGTCAGTGTGCTTAGTGGCACAACTGCATATGCGTTATGCCAGGTGAAACATTCCGCGTAAAACCTTCCAGATGCGCATTAGCATCTCACGATGAGTGCAGGACACGTTTTTTACAGTAGACCTACATAGGTGGCATACAATCGATGGCCACACTTTTGAACAATAGTGATCTGTGTGCTACTATGTCTTACAAATCTGCTTTTAGAATTCCAAAAAAGAATGTTAAAAAGCGTATAAGCGCTTCTTGTAAGCTCAGTCTGGCTCAGCTTAATTAGCTTTCTTTGTGTGCGCCTTCATTTAAATCGCATGCCACATTCTTATCCCGCTTGGTGGCGCCAGTGTTCGCCGAGTGGTAAGCGCCCTGAGGGCCGAATTCCATATACTGCTGCTGAAATGATAAATTGCAAGCTTCCAGCACTGCGATCTTGACCATACATATAAATCTAAAAGTTTTGAATCAAGTACATGTAGGCCTATAGGATGAAGGTTCAATGAGGACAAGAACTAAGTGCAGGCGGAAGGGAAATGTACGATTTTCCGAAAACAAAAACAATACCTCAGAATGCGGATCATAACCAAAGATACTGTAAATATTTCGAAATGATTGCGAGGTCCAGTGAACTGTCTTATTCTGGAATCTCAGCGAGCCTCTGCATGTTGGCCGTTTCTAATGGACACGTTTGAAACAAATTAATCATGGAAATTTTTAAACGAACAAGAACGATGTGCGTTAGATTACTGACATTGAGCGAGCTAGGATAATGACGTCGCAAAATGGCTATATACTAACAAAATACTGTAGCTCAAATATTGTTTCTGCAATTATTTGTTCATAAAGTCCAGGGAATTTGTCAAAGAGCTACATCGTGCTTAATATTTTTTATACTATATAACAAACAATATTATTATCGTCATTATTAATTCAGTATACACAGCTTGTGAATACGTTTTCTGTACGATCTACGTTGAATGATAACGAAACGTGCTGACAAATTCAGCTATCCCTTCAACTCGCATTTTATATTTAGTCGCATCATTTGATTACATGCACGACCATACTGTATATATACATAATCCCTCATCTGAATGCCAAATATAAAAGCGTCCATGGTTCTTATACTTTTGTAAATGTTGCATCAATACTGATGGTTACTGGTCATATACAATGTTCCTACATGTAATTAATACGGCAGTTTTGAAAGTATTATAGGCAGGTATTAGCAGGTATTATAGGCGACATGTACAATGCGATTAAAAAATTGGCTCGATCCAGTCATAAAAACCCCAATTTGCCAGATTCTGCAGATTTACAAACATCCCAATCGGCATTAATTACCAATGCACATTAGTTCCTTGAAGAATATACGCACTTTTTGGGAAAGATCAACTCGAAACAAAAACAAGTGGAAGTACATGTACATGTAAGGGCGTTTACAGAATATTCGTCATTGAAATTATGATATAACAAGATATTATTTCCATGACCTTGAAAGTGCACAGCTCCACCTGTTTTGTTTCGTGTTGATCTTTCCCAAAAGTGCGAATATTCTTCAAGGAAATTATCAACTAATCTGCATTGGTTAAGAGCCAATTGTGTTTTGGAAATCTGCAGAATCTGGCAAACTGGGCTTTTTGTGACTGGATCGAGCCAATGTTTTTAATCGCATTGAACAGGTCGCCTTTTAAAATAATACCTGCATGTGCATAGTACTTTCAAAACTACAGTATTCATTAAGAACATTTTATGCCCATTAACCATCATCAATATTGATGCAACATTTACAAAAGTATACATGGATGGTCGTACGGTGACGCTTATTCGTGTCGCTGGCCAATCTATTCCGAACCAGTGTCGCGTATAGTGGTATTGCAGAGTCGTACCACTATAGGCGACACTAGTTTTCAAGCGGCTGGAATAGGCTTCACAGTACGACCACCCTAAAGGAACCCATCTGGAATTCCCACATGTACATGTACTTCCACTTGTTTTTGTTTCGAGTTTATCTTTTTCGAACAGGGCGTATAGATCCCAGGTGATTATCTTTATCAAAAAGCCATTGTGAACGTATGGAACTATACTAGCGGGGTCATGACCCCGAAATGTTCAAGGGTTGCCATGGTGATACTCTAAAAATTGTATTTTTTTGATCTTGCTTTAATATTGGAGTCCAGAAGCTTAGCTACAAGAGGCGTTGTTTGCATATGTTTCATACCAATCGTTAACATAAACATACGTCTAGTATATGCCCTTGTGAGTTTTGCATTCGTTATACATGTATGTATTTTCAGTGTTGTTCATCTTTCCAAATATAACAATAATTAATAATTTCTTGCTGCCATACTGGCTTCACATAAATAGCAATTGGTTGCCATTAGCTTTTATATCAATTCCGTGCAAGTAGATTAAGTTTCCAATTATACTTATACAGATGTACTTGCATGTACTAGTAGGAAATACAGCGTACGTTGGAAAAGGTTCGTTTACACGAAACCAAACAATAGATTTTTAAACATATCAGGCCACAAGAAATAAATGGAAAATTGAGACAGCCCAGATCATTACTTGCTGACATCAAGTTTAATCTGCTGCAAGCAAACGTCATCATTGAAACTTAAATTCCCCTTTATTCGTTCTGCTAAAACCATTAAAATAATAAGTACAGTATTATAAGGCTCACCCAGCATACATGGCACGTATAAGATGGTCCAAATACTTAAGCCATTTTGCTAAATATATATATGTATACTGTATATTTCATTTTGCCAGAAATAATTGTCAAATGACAAACTTATCGATCGATCCTACGAGTGCTTTTTACGAATACCCACTCGTGGATCTTTGTGCGCTTTGACATCATTATTGAACATTTCAACAAAGAGCAGTAAAGATAAGCATGCATAATAAATGGGCAAAACGGGCTTGGAAATCGGTACAAGAATTGAACGAGAACTGTATAAAAAGACGATTGTGTATAAATAAAACAGTTTTAAGGCAAGTGAGCTTATGGCCCTTTTCCAGTCTCGGTCATTCTCTGGAGCGCCGTGCACTTATCTTAACTGCCGCAATTGAATAGGAAACAAAAGGAGCGAAGGAGGAGGAGAATTTTAATGCGCTTGTTTCCTGATAATCTGCAATCTTTGCCGCATACGAACGATATGGCTCCCATATCTCCATCTACGTAAACACAACAGCCAGCCACACACCGAAAGACTGAAATGTACAGAAGCAAAAATTGCGTTTAACTCTTTTATGGCAAACTATATAGTGACTGAGCGAGAGTTGGAGGCATATATTCAAGAGAAAGAAATGCCTCCTCGTGCGCATGACTTAACAAACGCAAAAAGAAAATCGGTGGCCAGACACGGCTCATTTCCCTCTGATAATCGGTGTCAAAACTCACCCAAAACCACAAAAATCGAATCGACAAATATTTCTACATTTTAAAATTGCCCATAGGTGCTCGTCATCAGCACCCTAATCTTGGATCTTTTGGACATTTTACAATTTAAGATTAGCCTAAGTTTTTTTTATTTAAACCCTCCATTAATTAGGTGCTATTCGCCATTATTGCATCCGACGTATTTCTATACACCTGAACAAGTAATGGCGGAAACAGAATTATGAAAAATCTTATGGTCAAAAATGAAATTACCTTTTGTAGATCAAAAATAAACACTAACAACATATATTTTCTATTGCCATTTTTAGCAAAATCATTTCGTGAAATTGCAGACAAACGTTACTGTTAAAGTCTAATTTCGCAAGTTTATTTTGGTAATAGTATGCTTTATGTATACGAACGCTTTATCAGGAATTAAGAGTGAAACTTCATGACTCCCTGAATTTCATTTAGCTCGTATTAAATAGGCAAATTCCTGCTAGTGAATAGCGCTTTACTCATTTAGTAGACGTGCGCAACAACAATTGCCATTAAAGTCTGCTTGACATATTCAAACTGCTTATTTTCCCAATAAAGGCAAAATAATGGTGGATGCCTACACGTACGCTTTTCGACCTGTAATAGTCTAAACAAGCCTAATCTTTATACGTCATGAATAGGCAGCCCTATTTTTGTTATATAAATTATGACAATCTCGCAAAAAATTATTTTAGCCCCAATCTATAAAGCCAATTTCAAGCATGATTCAGCCGTGGTGTAAGATAAGATTATTCAAGCATGAACACATGAGCGTGTATAGTAGCCTACATACAATTATGTACAAGTACAGTGTACATGTCTTTACAGGAATGAAGTAAATAAAAACACAAACATGATAATATTAATTGACTCCTGCGTTTACAAACTCCCTATAGTCATAGTCACACACGTATAGTACAGTATAATGCACTGTACAGTATAGTAGAGTGCACGTGTAATCGAAGGATCGGGCAACGGAATACAACGACTGGAAAATTATTCAACGCAAACTTACTAAATAACGTGTATGAAAGTATTGCAAGTCTCGTTTCTCTCATAAAAAGTTTGTTCCCAATTTTTATTAGAATTAGATTCACGTAAGATTTTTACGACAACAAATTTCCTGAGATCCTATTTTTGTTGTTGTCTATAGTGCATTTAGGCAAGACGTGCGGTACAATCGGTGCAGACCTACTTAACTATGACGTCAATATAAGATGGAGAAACCGTGTTGTATCTATATCTAGCTTTTATTGCAAATAATTTACAATAAAAGTTGAGCTTAAAGGCGATTTAAAGGAGACATGTTCGGAACACTAGATGGAAATAACCGGGCAAAGGAGGAAACCGAAATGTTTTTATCGCTATTAACTCAGGCAACGCAGTTGATCTTCAGCAACTGTGTACTGTAATGCCGTAAGAGAAAATTTAAATCTGATGAAACAAACAAATATGTGAGACTACAAACAATCGGTGAGGTAAAAATGCAAAATAAAATCATAATTCTCGATCGAAGGTTTTCCCAATATTTGCCACAAAAACTACAGTTAACGAATACATTCTCTCACGCCACCAATAAATGAACCATGGCGCTACGACGCGATGTCAAACCATTCAATTATTTACTCAAAAGAGCATTCCCTGTATGGGGCCGTCTATAATTTACATGTACAGATTTTTACCACTTTTTAACTCCCCTTCCTCCATTAGGTGGACATTGGTAGACAATTATGCCTTCCCCCCACAGAATTTACATGTAGAATGTGTGTACCCCCCTCTTACTTGCATAAAATATTTATAGTAGGCCTACATGTTGATTTTAATTTTATGTGGATTCATGTTTTACATTCTATATGCTATATTTACAGTACATGTGCAAAATATTACATTTACAGGGTTCCCTCAGAAACTTTATTTCAACTTCCCTGATTTTAAAAAAAATTCCCTGACCATTAACAATGTCAAAAATTGACATTTTTCAAAATCGACGCCTTAAAAGATTTTGAAAATTTGACAAATTTGTATTTCGAAAATGTTGAAAATATGTACCCTTAAAACGTGCAGAATTTTGAAAATTTGTCTTCGGAAAAAGTAGGGAAATTTTTCAATTTTGTTCTCGGAAAACGTGGAAATTTTTTGCAAATTTGTATTCAGGAAACGTGGACAAATTTTACAAATTTGTACTCTGAAAATGGGATCGCAACAACACGACTACGTTGAATTTTCCTGTTTCAAAATAAGCCATTCTTTTCTGAGCTCTCCCTGACTTTTTCCAAGTTTTCCAGATCTGGGGGTACCCTGATTTATTAATGTTTAACCATTAAATTATTTTTTTTTATAGACACGAACCTGTTAAATTTCAGGTAGTAATAAATTTAATTTGCAAAAGCAAAGTGCAAAAAAAGTGCATGTGTCCATGTAGACATTTGTAATACACAACCCACCCCTCCTCCCTTAGGTGTACATAACGAGAACCCCCTTGGCTGTCTATGTAAATTATGGATGGCCCATATAGGGTAAGAACACAGAATGCTTATTGCAGGCGCTTACCACTCGGCGTACACTAGCGCCACCAAGCGGGACAAGAATGCGGCATTAAGTTTTTTAAATGAGGGCGCACACAGCCGAGCCAGGCTGAGCTTAAGCCGGCGCCAGACGATGCTACGTCGAAACGATGCAACATTCAAACGTAGCATCGTTCGGCTGGATACATGCACAAGGTTCAAATGTCAAGCGTCCAACATTCGTGTTGGAAGACATGTTCAGCCTGTTGTCGGTATTTTAGGCCCGAGTCAAAGGACGTTTCGAACATCGGAGCAAGCCATTCGTTTAATGTGTTGGACGCATGGCTACACGAATCAGGCTACTCGAGGAAAGTTATATCTGAAAATATGGCACGTTCAAAAAGTTGTTTAGAATGTGAATTCTAATGTGAAAAACTAAAAAATGCTCAGAAATATGCGCTCGACGTTTTGGACACGCCTAAAATTGCTAAGTTTCCAGCTATAACTTTCTTTGCCTCAAACGTTTGCAAAAATGTTTGACCAAAAAGAAATGCTACATCGTGTAGCAGAACACTCGCCTCAAATCAACCTTGCAATGTTTTGACTCAAGCGTGTGGACAAACGTTCGAGTCAAGGCTGGACGCATCGTCTGGCGGCGGCTTAACGCGAACGTGGAATGTTTCGCCTAGCATAACGCATGCAGAGGCGCCACCAAGCACACCGACCATCACGCTGGTATCACCATTCATCGTGCGCCCCAAAGCTGGTAACAGGAAGATGAAAACAAGCAGGAAAGAAGCCGAAAAAAGCACGTCGAAAGTAAGCATTCAGCGTGTTCTCACCCATACAGTATAGTTATTATCGTGCTCGAATTTAACAAAAGAAAAGGTGCACTTTTAATTAGATATCCTCGGACGTAATTTTGGGTTTCCAAACGCTTTTGGCCGTCACCCGCGATAGATGCAACGGCGCTTCAGCGTATAGCTCGTTGACGCCACTCCCAAACGACAACGGAATATCGGAACCTATACTGTATGGAAACGGTTACGGGATCTAAATAGGGCGGGTGTTTTTAAAGTTAAATATCTCGCGTTCACTCGCCAGTAATTTGGGTTAGGTCGTAACGCGAGTAATATTATTCGGCGCGGTGTAGGCCTAGGCTGCATGGACAAAAAAAAAAGAAGAAAAAAACCGCTCGAGGAAACTACATAAACATGGAACAGCGCAGCCGTGACATAAATAAAACAACAGCAGCATGCATAATTTTATTAAGGTCACCACATAACCACTCCCGCATAAATTGGAAATTGTGGTTGCCGGAAAAATAACGGGCTAACGTGGACCCGCTGCGAATCCCGCGTGGAATTAGTTAAGCTGTTTCCACCCCGTCGGACTGGAATATAGCAGGCACCGCCCCCTACAGGCTAAACCTATTTCCTCTCTACCTGCAACACGGTGCTCGTTGTTATGACAACAGAGAGCGAAGATGTAACCACGGCAACCGGCAGAGAGTGAAGCTCGTGGGACAAAATAACTCGCTTTTCTTCGTCATCGGGAAAGATGGGATTAGGTCGACGTGAAAATGAACGAAAAAGCCAATCCACCCCAAGAAGGCCGGTAGGGGGCGTGTGGACTCCTATCATGGCGGAACATTGCCACGAGCGCTACTGCGTGGCAACGCGTAGAAGGAGGAAAGCGTGGGAAAATCTGTCTGTAAAGGGGACAGGTCTAAATGGAAGATTTTGGCAGGTGTCCGAGAGGTTGATGAATGGGTCATGTTTGGCTTTTAATTTGTTATTACGTCGCATCGATGGGCAGGTGTAGGTCGATTTCCCATCCTACTGTTCAGTGTTTCGAGCTGTTCTCGTTACATTCCAGGTGCCTAATTGTCCAAATTTATCAATATTTAAAACCACTATACAACGTGATTAAAGAAGGCTTTCAGATAATTTAATCGAAGATTTGCATAAAGAAACCTAACGACAGTTTCATTATCTCTTATATCATATACGTTGTACACTGTATAGTAGCTGTTGTACCTCTGCTTCTCTCGAGCATCGTCTACCTGTATGGGACAGACTTAATTATAACATTCATGCAGTCTTGGCTTTCGGAACTCGAATCACAGCAACGGTTCGCTTTGCAGAAACTGAGTATCTTATCAACTGTCCAGAAAGAGACTTAATCCTACGAATAAACTCGATATTTGTGTAATTAAACGCGTACAGAAAATTGCGAACAGACAGGCAGACAAACTGTCACAAATTCCACTGAACTCGGCATTGGTCACTCCTACTAAACTACATCGGGATACAAACTAAATATAGTGTCAAAAGAAATCGACGATTTTATTTATAGAGATTACAGACTGAATGCGGTCTTACATTTCACCTACGAGGCTTCTTGACTAAAACTGAAGATTTTCAAACTGAAGAAGCCCAGGTCATAACATCGCAATATCGATTTTTTGTGAGGTTTTGAAAAAGACGGTGACGCAATATTGTTAATACGTTGACATCCTGCTGTTATTGAATGAACTCTTTGGATTTAACCCAATTTGTCCACTATGATCTTGAAATTCGAAAATTAATCCAAAGGATTACGTGCCTGGTCAGTGGCGAAGAAACGGGACTAAAGTTACGGAAAATTGAGCGATCTAAAAAGACCCGATGATACAGGCAACAAGTTGAACATTCACGAGTGCACGCAGGTAACAGCTTTATTTGTTTACGTCTAATATCGCTTAACCGAAACAAAAGACAATTTTCTACGTTATTCGACAGAATTGTTTTATAGTAGCTGTATTTAATCTACGGTATTCATTCCGATTAGAAATTAATCGCATTCATTGAGAATATAACGAAGGTTAAACGAATTTCATACATGCAGGCAACAATGGTGAAATTAGTAGGTTATGCCGTAGGTTGCTCAAAGCCCTACGCAGTGTATACTGTGTATACCGTTTGTGACTATTTCTTTCAGTTAACTAATTTGTATATCGAATAATTAGAAATGCAAATTAACAGTCTAGGACTCTAGGTAAATTGTAATTCCATTACAACGGCGCGGTCGTATCATCTACAAGATGCAATAGATTCGACCGAGGACATCCCGATGACGCAATTCCGGAAGGCTTTAGACACTGTACGTGTATATTCCTCGAGCACCCTGTATTCGGAATGGTTCATTTCGTCTTCCGTCATATTTTTCCCGAAGAATAAATATATTCGGATGAATCTCGGGAGCAGGCATTGAAATAACTCTGGGACTAATTTTCAAGCAAGCAATGTCACTGTTTTGCCACCCGTGCAGGCATATAGGAAGTAGCTAAAAGTCCTCGTTAAAACAAGGCCGGATGGGGTGTTTGGTAGGTAAAGAAAACAAGCCGAGAGTGGCCAATTTCATAGGATCCGAGCTGTACGACAAACCGTGGATGGCTTTATGTATTCCAAGCCCATAAAAGCAACGGGGGAAACGCAGAAGGAAGGAGGTTGGCTGAGCTATGACTACTGCAATGCAGGCATCACCTTAACAAGGGCTTGTCGGAGTCGATTTCCAGCCGCCAATCGACAGAAACGCGCTCCTCATTGCTTTTGATCGCATCACAAAGGCAACATTTTTACTACGCCAAACTCTGGAATTTCTTTTTGCATTATTATTTCGCCCGTAGTCGCAGCACGACACCCGTTTTTTACGCGCCGATGTAAATGAACTTGACACCTTGCCACCTGCGTCATGGAAATTGGAGAACCCTAAAAAATTAATAAAGGCGAGGAACATCTTTCGGAGACATCCGAGTAAATTTTTAAAAAAAAACGTTGGATGTTCCCGAGGCAGCCACGAATAAAAGACACCCGGCGCCATCTTGAACCCGCGTAGGAGTTCGGTTCCATATCAGCTGACGTCCATGTGCGGTTAAGGTCTATCTTAGTTTAGGGATCATCCATAAAGGACGTTATGTATTTCCCAGGTTATTAGACACCCCCCTCGCCCTGTCCGCCCTTGTCCTGTTTATGTATACCTCCCTCCCCCCACATGTCCCGTCCAATTTTGAAAACAGCTGTTGATAACAAAAGCAATTTTTAATACGTTATTTATAAATTTTTACATTGAAAATATTACCATTACAGGTAGTGAACCACATGACCTACAGAATATTATGACTGTAATTAAAACAGACAAAACAAAATTGAATTAGGTACAAAGTTTCAAAATCAGATTTTAACCAATCATCTATACTAGTTTTAAATTGTTAACATGGCCGCTTTCGTCTGAGGTTTGGTTGCGTTAATACCTGCAGTTGCAATCACCTCAATGATTTCCTCGTGATCAAGAGCATGTTGAGTTATTTATGCTTTCAGGGATTTGTGAACGTGCATACAGTATATGTTGAGTGACTGCTAATTTGATACAAAATGCAAGCCACATGAGGTGCACACTCGTTTTTCAATTTCTGTCTTGAGGGATGGCTTTGTAAGCCATCCCTCACTCCCTCCTTCCTTTTTCCGGACGTCCTTTATGGGTGGCCCCTTACTACGGTTTCGAGCTAAAACTCACAATAAAGCCAGTGAAATCTAGCGAACTCTGCCGGTTGCTACAAGGATTAAAAGCACGGGAACTTTCCAAAAACTAACCAGACGTACATACATTATAAGAGCTATCCATATGGTTACACGTTTGAAGTGTCGTAATCTGAAATGCTTTTTCGATTAATAACGACTATGACGAACAATGTCCTCTACGTGTACATTACTGTATATGGTCTGAATATATTTGCCCACCAAATACAGTACAAGGGTTTAAATAAAAAAATTCTAAATTTTTAAGATTACATTTTCGTCCTTCGTATTAATTTTGTCAAAAGGAAAGGCTCTATTGATGCCTTTTAAGGCGATTAGGCCTACACATGGGATACTTCTGGCAATCAGAACATTAAACTATATCGTCACTTGTCACTTTGCCAACTTCTGGCCTTAAAACTATGTTCGGTTAACCCGATAATTAATAAGTGTTCACTAGAAATCAAACAAAAATGACAATAGATACCAAGAGAGAAGAATCACGCCATTTTTATTATTTTGATTGTGTATATGTCCGGATGGTGGACTGTGCCTTTGGGAAATCAGACAAGATAGACAGACTCGACCCATCCAAAAACCCCGAGGGACACAACAGGAATGGTACTTTAGCAAACATCGAGTCTGAAGACAGGCTGACAGTATAGATCAATGAAATGTATTGCTGAGGAGTATGGAACTTCCAATCCAGTTAGCTATTCCGAATAAAGTCAAATATGCCATACCGGTAGAGTGAATGCAAATCCCCATTTAACTGGCTGATAGTTGTCCAAGCATGACTGCGTGTCGAACAGATTCCCAAAAAGCACTACATGTTCCAATGGATTCTGGAATTTTGCACACACATGCACACATATATACTGTCCTTTATCAAGCAATACTGCATGTCGAGTACATGTATTTTTATGCAACAATGCAAAAAAGAACTTATTGATTTTGGACTTTTGCATAAACCAAATCTCATTTGCAAACAAATCTCGACATTCAATGTCGTCTGAAGTAGGAGCTTATAGCTGTACACATGCGATGTCTAGCAAGAAAAGTGAAAGTCGAGCTGGCGTGCGCACATTAGGCATGCGCCAACATGCATCAACTTCGTAAAGCACAAAAAAGGTTTCCAAAGACATTAAAGTGTTTTAAGACGAGAGTATTAAAGCAGGGGAAAACAGAAAATAATTATCTTATCCACGCGGGTGTATATTTTTCAGCTTAAAACCAAAGGAAATCAATCTTGACTTTAATAAGTTTGTTTTTCACCAAATCATGCTTTCAAGCATATCCGAATTGCCGTGCACGAATAATTCGTTTTTAGAAATTTATAAAAGTCAGTGCTCCCATGCATATAACGCGCAATATACAACGTATACTTCGACTTGTACCTATAGACGAGGTTTTGTAGAAGAAGAATCAATGCCACCTGTTGAATTCCGCGTATTATAAATACAGAGCTCCGGCCCTCAATAAAAAATTATTTTTACTGCTCTTCGCAACATCAACACTCTGGGTTTTCCATAAACGACGTCATTCATTTTAATGAGCCAATGATGAGCGCTGTTGTGCTCTAGTGTTTGCACTATATATATATATACTGTATATGAAACACTCTGTACATGTATATTTATATATATATACATGTACAGAGTGTTTCAAAAGTAATAGTCAATGATTTTAGGTGTTGTAGAGGGTACTAAACTGAACATGTTTAGTATAGGAGCCTAGGGGTGCTGACGTCATTTAAAAAAGTTATGTTTTAATTTTGGAAATTTTTAACATGGGAGTAAACGGAGGTGCCCCTTGCGCAACAAAATTTCCAAAATTAAAACATTCATAACTTTTTTAAATGACGTCGACATCCCTAGGTTCCTATACTAAACATGTTAAGTTTAGTACCCTCTACAACCCCTAAAATTATTGACCATTACTTTTGAAACACCATGTATATACAGTACTTGAAAGCTCCCGTTTCAATTTGTACAACTTCGAATGGAAATAGGGCGAGATATTACAAATTAAATACGGTGTAAAAGCCCAAAGAAAGTCTTTATCCGCGATGCCATACGTGCAATGGCCAAGGGTGATATGCCGATTGCGTTACCGTAAAGCCTACAAACTTAATGGGAAAACGTACGCAGGCTCAGATTGAAAATCATTCGAATGAAATAATATTTCATCCATTATGACAAATAGTGTGCTTATTCAGTGACGAATAACAGCAGAAAGTCAATATAGGTTTTCATCCGATATGGGTTTCTACCCGCACATATTCGTGTCATTCAAAAATTATCATTGTCGTAACAATGAATTCGGGGCTTCCTGCGAATGAATGCCCTTCTATTGATGCAGCGCATGAATAAATTCAGTTTCAGAGTTCATAAGTGATTGACTGCGCTATTTTATATACATATACATTTATATTAAAGTGGAATATCAATCACAGCGCACAGCGTTCTTGAAGTGCTTTTGCCACACTTTGTTTTAATTCAAATAAAAATAATGATAATAAACACTACATGTAACATGCACCCGGACATTCTATTATAGAAGTAAATGCTATTTCAACCTTTAACGTAACAATTTTATAGATTACTCATTCAACAAGTTCTAGTTTATTCGAACGGTCCCTATAGACCGAGTGTTCTCATATATGACATAACGTCATATTTAGTCAAGGAATTGATAATACACACCCATAACTATGTGCGTAAAAACCATGTTACGTCCACGTTTTTCACTCTCTATATAATTGCACATTTTTAACTTCCACCATATAGTTAAATGGACGCTGGCTACATCCCATTAGCGTTCTAAGACATTAAAAACAGACAGGGGGAATTTCTAAGAGAAACAAGAGCACATTATGCATTATATTCACAAATTAACAGATTAAATATTTTTTTTAAAAATTCGTTGATTTTTGTTTTTTAGGAATAGGAATAGCATTTAGTGATTAATTCGAGAGTTTAGGATCCCCGTGTTGGCCATTTTGATTTAAGTTTTCGCATTTTTGTACGGACTGCTTCTGATAATGAACAACCTTCATTACATGTAGGCCTACATGCTACTTCTGGGGGTACAGTTCAGCAATTGAAAAAACAAAAATCAACGTAATTTTAAAAAATATTTAAGCTGTTAATTTGTGAAAATAATGCATAATGTACTCTTGATTCTCTTAGAAATTCTCCCTGTCCATTTTTAATGTCTTAGAACGCTAATGGAATGTAGCCAGCGTCCATTAAATAAACGGGGGCGGCCGTCATTACACATTAAGGTCCATTGTTGGACTACCTTTTTATCGACATACAGTTAATGCACCTTCCGAACTAGACGGTGGTGTACAAGGTAATAAGACTGCCAATGTTTTACTCTTTTTAAATGCCAAAAGTTCAATCTCAGTCTGCGCGGATGAGTGCATCAGGACGCACCGAGAAGTACGCACGATTACTATACCGTATTTCCTCGATTAAATCCCAATCCAGAAAATAACCCCTACTTTGAATAGAACCCCAGATTTTTTCAAAGTAAGGAAAACGACAACCACGCCCTAGAATATAACCTTAAGGGTAAATTTTAAAAGATGCGCAAGGACGAGCAATTTGGGTAAAATATACTGTACCTATATATGATACATTGCCAATAAATTATAATTAATTGTAAGATCATAATCAGCATGTTCAATTTTTGCTGTCTCCAGGTCACACACTACTGTATATAAGATCGATTACCTCTATTTGCGCTACTCAATTTTAACAACATATTTACATTTAATTTTCCACTGAAAGTTCATTCATGTACGTCGTTAAATATTCTTAAGTCATGGCCGACCCACGCAGGCTTCATATGTCAACTTCTTCCAAGATTTCCTATCGATGATAGCCTCTAAAAACTTAAAAACTATTATTATATGGATCAGAATATTTGTCGTTCCCGACATATACCACATACACTGTATATGTGCATGTTCACGTACATGTATATTGTAGTAAACAAACGCATTAGTTCCTCTAGCACGCTGTATTACTTGCTATACGACGCATAGCCATAGGCTTTGCTCGAAAATATTTTGTAGATTCGGTAACCACGCATGAGAAAGCACATCTTCAGATTCATTTTCTTGCTAGGTCACCATGAACTTGAACAAATTCCTCCAGCGTATTGCAAAATGCCTCTCTCTCTATGAGCCCTGGCTAATTTAGAATAATATTTACACGAAGTACGCGTCACGTGTTTAAACGTTGCATTTCTTGCGTATACGAAAACATCGACGTACAGGAATGCTTACGATATGAAACAAGTTTAATCGATTCATCAATTACAACAACAAATCCACCTAGGGCAAACAAAATGCAATCAATCAATTAAATCTCATAAATTTGGTTGCTGTGAACTACCACTGAAATCGAAAATTCGAGAAATTGGACACATTTCACATTGCATCTTAATTTTTTGGTCAGATTCTTGCGCTTTTAAATACACGAATGTTTCCCATTGCATTTCAACATTCATCTGCATGCTGGCGAAATTTTATGACAACCCCTGTTGTACATAATGGATCATACATGTACATGTACAGTACAAGTATATGCCATCGCACTTTTACACGTAAATACACTGATATCTGTACTTCTGGACTAGTCGAGCTGCTTCGTTTAGCTCAATGCTATCCACAAAAAGAATTTGTGAAAATGAAATTCCTGGTCTGGCAACTAAATTTAGATAAACAGTGCTTAAAGTGTTTTCCTAATATGAGTAATTCCACCGCAACGTGCCTGTTTTAACCCTGAGTTAACATAAATACCCTACTAAAATATATTAGTTTCAGTAAATCTAAAATGTCATTTATTTTCTACAAACATGATGTAGCATAAACAACTGTAGGCCTATGCTAAATTTCTCCAAAATACCTGATATTATTTTGAGCAATTTTGGAGAGTAATATATACGTTTGTATAAGGTTTCTAACCATTTATTTGCGAAAGCAGTAAATCAAGAAAAATGTAGCCATAAGCGGTTTTGTAAGTAGCCTAATATTACACGTGAAAATTAGGCCCGAGTCAATTAGTACCATATTCTGATTTAGAAATCGTTTTTAGATGAATAAGTATTTCAAAAACGCTCGTTTTTGAAACATTTTGTCGCTTGATCAATGACAACATGTAACTGAAATCAGCTCTCTCCATTTATTCGGATCTACATTCGATGATCAAAGACATTGGTCGAAAGCCATTTTATCAGTTTAGAAACAATATTGACTGAAAGAGTTAAATGCCTCATTGGCTGCAAAATTACAATAATCATGGATGCCATCTTACAAGCACCATTTCAGCCATGGCATTTTGGTCTTCCGTATGAATAGTAATCAATATAGAAACAGTCCAATCATTCTGGATGAATGTTAACCGAAATTACATCGATAGCAAAGATGGCCGTCGCATTCATTCCCCCATGAAAGGATTTCGTACATGCCCTAATACAGATCTAGACAGCACGCATCAAATTTATGTCATTCCAGGTCAATGCTTCGTGAACAAATGTGCATTATATGGGCTATTCATGAGATATATGTGCGTTGAAAAGTGGTTCTAAAACCTTACATGGCCATCGTTCGCAATTTATCGATTAGTCTTTATGATCTGTGCATCATTGATAGCAATTTTTGGGTTGTTCGGCAATTAATGGCTTATGAGGATCCCTGGTAGCAGCGGCTATGGTTAAATCCGAGTTCAGTTGAATAAGGCACGAATGAGAGAACTCGGTCCTTGACATACTGTAGAAAGTGTAGATGGTCCTATTCGGGAAGCGCCAATACATTGCAGATGGCGCCACGTCTGGGTGGCTACAGTTCCATGACGCGTCAATAGGAGGGCAATGGGTAGGCCTACACACTTCGGGGCAAAGTGGTTATTACAGTATACTTAAATAGCTAAGTAACCAGCATTCGTAATTATAAAAATAGAAAGTATTTAGGAGTGTGCTATATAGGTTCATTGTTCTAGGCCTAGAGAGCAAAAAATAACAACCGTAAATACCAATGTAGGTCTGGTAAATGTTTCAATTTGGATCAACTCCAAAATCACATTGAAAGGGTTTGCAATTGCCGTCTGTATAAACAATAGTTTATAAACTGAATAAATGAAATCAAATTTTTTTTAAAAAAAATTAGTTACTAGTTAAGTCATTAAGTTTAAAACGATATACAGATCGATAGCTACTTGTAAACTTGGTTTAAATTTGTATAACGAAACAATTACTGTATTAAGTCCACTTGATGACGCCAGAAAAGCGTGGTCTAACCACTTGTTGGAGCGTTTCCAAAAAACTGCAAACCTTCTAAATGTAACTAAGCTCTATTTTATTCATATCGGAACAGTCTGTGTCTAACACACTCACTGTAGGTGCGGAATATGTGGGATTTATCATAAAAAACATGTTAAGTATATCCTTCTTGCCAAATTTCATCACTGAGGTTTTATTTCACCCATTTCGCGTGTGCGCGTTCAGGAATAGATTTAAATGTGTTTGAGGCGCTATCGCTAATATTCTACAATCCATAAACAATTTAAATACAGAAGGTAATTGCGGATAATTGCCGATGAAGTGGATATTGACGCAACCATCATTATCGATGACATAAGTTCTAAATTTAGATACCGTACATGTAGGGATAACCATGCATTGACAAAGCAAGTGCGACCTTATTTTACCATACTGTATAGGTTGTAGATTTTAAATGCAAATCGCAATATTCGGGGTTTTTTTTAAGAGAGAATTTTTAAGAATGGCGATGACTGGTTTACAGGTGCCATACATACTGTATATCTCCCAAGGACATTGTAGAAAAGTATACATTAGATGATCAAAATAGGAACTTTTTAGAAAGGCATTGCAATAAAATGGCTCTTAACAATTACTAGCTACAGTAATGTACCTTTCCTGAAACCACGGTTTAGCTCACATCCAAATCGAAATTTTGTTATTAATTTTCTCTGATAGAAGCAACTCAAGTGGCGATGAACTTTCGCTAGAAGGGAATCGTCTTTTACAACAAGAATAACAGAAATGCGAGCGCAAATGGTCGATTCAACAGGTTCAAGCACGCGAGTGATTCGAGTGAACCACAAACGCGACGAGCAACTGCAATGTGATAGCAATGACAATGATCAATCCACGACGTTACAACCAAGAATTCTAGAAAATTAAAGCATCGTACAACTGCCTCATTACCTTCATTAATCAAATTATTAATGGCAACCAGGCTCATCTTAATAGCCTTTCAAACTTGACCTGACTGTGATTATCGATGGCCCACTTGGACGATGATGGACTCGCACGAACCTCGATCTCCGAGTTATTACGCGTATCTTTAACACGAAGGTGAAAGTGATCCATGCAGCACGCATGCTTTTAATACATGATGATCCGAAACTCGGTCAAGTCCCCGTGCCAATCAATACGCTCTAAATAGGCACGACAAGACATCGACGTGAATATTTGAAAACGTTTATCGAGCACACGTGCGGGTTGGCCTTATAGTCATGCAGCTTTTCCATCGAGGGAACATACCAAAAACAGGTCATAGGTGGACTTACACTTACGCAAAATGATCACTTTTGAATTGGACGCACTACCTTCGAACGTAACTTTTAAATCTCACTATATATATATATATATATATATATAAGTGTAAGATATCCCCGTGTATGTAAAAAAAAACCAATATCAATGCGAGTGGTTTTCTACACTGGTGTGTCTTCAAGTTTAAATACATTTGTATGCCTTTTATTATTTTCATACGAGCTGATTTGTTATAAAAACTAAAACAGAAACGTGAACTATTGACTGCATATTCTACAAATGCAGTTGTTATGAGCATGTAAGAACCAAAAACCAGTCAAAAAAATATACTGTGGTTGTTTTCCTGTATTTCGACCAAAAGAGTGGTCAACATGGTCACGTGTCCTAAGTGCTCGGTACACTGTACACAAAAACACGGTATGCCTGGCGCAACAAAATGCGTTATCGAAACATCAAGGGCGTCGAGTTTGCTATACAAATGCGTGTAGATCGAATTTTGTCATTAATTCGGCGACTTAATCGGTGTTAAGAATACAGATTAAGCTTGCAATTATTACTTTGGCAATAATTTAATAATGGGCGTACGATGGGGCTAAAAGGGTGGACATCAACTTCTGTACATTGTACATGCATATAGGCCTAAAGTATCTAATTACATCTAAACGTGTCAATTCAAGGTTGGGTGGTCTAAATCTACATTAGGTACATATACAGTACATGCATTTCGAGTTTTAAGATGTTTTACGAAATTGTGAAATAAAGATTTGATCAGTTTTTCTTTAAAATGCAAGAAAAACAATTCCGGTAAAAGGGGCATTCGTGAGACGTTATTTTTCCCATTCATTCCTAACTCTGAAAGCACGACTTATTGTATAATAATAATCGCATACAAAAATGATCAATTACTGCACAAAATGTTTTGCTTAGATCTACCGATTAATTTTTTTACTCATCCATGCAGAGGTATTTGCTTTTATGACTCTTTCAAGTAGCGTACAACGCCCACTAGTATCATATCACCTTCGAGTAAATAAGGATAGACGCAATCGTTATAGTAACTTAGTAACCCAGATATGAATAATGAAGTATCACGGAAGGCTGCACTGACATCATCGGTCCGCTCAAAATCTGGCGAGTTTTTGATTGAAAAACAGTAGTAATTTGGAATAAATCGAGAACGATAGAACAGGTTTAACCGGTTGTTTAAGCACGAAACTGGCAATGCAATTTTAATTCAAAATATTTAACAAACAGAAACAGATAATGTATTTCGATAAGAACTTATGACCTTAGGAGAGGCGGAAACGTTTGACCCCTAATATTTCCCACCATTTCTTGACTCTGTCCTTGCACGTGTATCGATTATTATTCGTAATTTCGCTCGTATTAAGCGAAACGCTCTTGCTAATGAGAAAGCCTCCAACAAGTGTAAACTGTCCATAAATTAAATGGGTCTAGGAAATCAATAATACGCAGCTTCTGCAGTACAAGCCTTCGAAACAAACTTTGCGAGTAACACGCATAGCGATCTTTTGCGCGTGAAACCATCATGGGAACATTTATATAAAACTTATTTGACTGCTGGGTTTGTGCTTTACCATACCAAGCTGCTGATAAAAGAGAAGCTAGATTTGGATAGAGTTTTAAGGCTTATCAGGACATTAGAATGCTAAAACATTCTCGCAGTGAAAGGGAACAAAAAACAGGAAACGTGGAAGAGAGAAGTAAAGGAACACTGGCCATGGCCGATTATTAGGGAGAAATAACCCAGCATTCATCTAGAAATCATTTTGGAATCCATCAAACACAATGCAGCGTTTTATCACACAGCTATCGGCTTAGGTTATCGATTAAACTTCCGAACCCGGACATTTTAAGAAATGATGCAGCTGTATATTTCGATCGTTAATTACAGTTTTGATAATAAAAAAAGGCAATAAAGGCTAATTTACCAAAATGTAACCCGTTCTTTATGCGGAAATATTTCATTCGTCCTTGACATTCTACTTAACACGCTACTATAGTAATGTTCACCCTCTTCCCTCTTCAGTTTACAATGCAATGTTAACAATTTTGAAATAGTGAAGTACATAATGATAATCGAGGAAAGTTTCTCACTCTTGTTCTTCCTAAACCTAAAACTCTGAATGTTGTTACATTTCAGCTATACTTTATCCGTCCCAAGTTATACTCGTAATATTCTCATAACCCAACACACGGTTAACAGAGCCAGCACTTTCTGTACTTTCCCCGTAATAATCATTATTACGAAATGTAGTGTTTATCAAGATCAAACAATGTGATAACGGCTCAACTAGGAACTTGGCTCTTTTTTTTTTCGACGAGGAAGAAGGAAATAAATAGAAGAACTTACCTCTTGCTGATAATTTTTTGGTATTGATAATTTTGGCTGCGAATTCTAATCCGGTTGATTTTTGTACACATCTCCTAACGATTGAAAATGCACCCCTGGAGAACAACGAAATTTTTCAATTAATTTTCAAGGAAGCACATCCAGCAGCGCACAGATTACGAATGCAAATTTTGAAATGTTCGCGAAGGCAGTATTTTATCCGTATCTGAGAGCAGTTAAGAAAGCAACGAAAAATGCGGCAAGGAGCATCTTGGCGCCAGTACAGATTGCTGCATCCGAAAACAATGCGCATCCAATCAATGCAGGTAAGCCCACCTCAGAAATGCCACACAGCGAACATGGGTGTCGAAATGCGAGAATATTTCGGTGGGAATTCTGTTAAAAGGCTCTTAATCTGATAGTTAAATGTCGATCAATAGGGCTGGTGTGTGGCTCATATCCCTCCCCATGCCCCTTAGCACCATTGGCAGATAGGCGAAAAGCAGGTCGAAAATAACGTATCTCCTCTGCAGATATCTCGCTATCGTGAGATGAAAACGAGCGCCCGACACCGAGATAACGCGCACACTTCCATGCATCCGCGCGATAGCCAATACCTTCATTTCACAAATCCATCGAAAAAGAAAATCGTTCTACTTACTTTCCTAATTCCTCTTTCAGTTCGTAATTATCGCTAAATTTTGTTGACGATGCAGGAGCGGCCATATTGATGTAAATGACGATGATGAAGATGAAGATCAGATCTCGCGGATTCGCGACCGCTGGCGAGAACTGTTGGATTGGCGTCGTCTGGTCACGGACAAATGCATTCACAAATTTCGCATTTTCACGCACGTGTTAATTCGTATTTGGAAAATAAAATAACAAACGCACTTTTTGTAATAACGCGAATCACAATTCACCGACTGTCGTGTCCTTTCTCCAACCTAAACTATTAAATTGGAGGACTCATTTCATCCTAACCTACCAGCCCCTTCGCAAACAAGGTCCACCCTAACCAATGTTCGTTGGGTACTGAAGTAGGAAGATGGTTTCGTGAAATGTACCGGCGTCCTGACTTAACGGACTGTCGCGCCATCTGTAGGCTGCATTATGCAACTATGAACCGCTTCACGTTGAAAATAATAATAAATAATTCATTCGCCACATATTTCGTTTAATTCATTATTTGAGCACATTTTTTTCCCAACAAGTATAAATGTAAATCGATAATAAAGTGTACTAAGAGAAATTGCTTGCACTGATATCATTTACACTGTAGCCTTTATTATACTCGGTGCACATGGATATGGTAGCGCCATCTCACCGCAATATAATAAAACGCCATTTACCATTGTTTTCTTGATTGTATCGTTTAATTAAAGTTGTGGAAAAATGATGATTTTTCAACACAAATTTTAATGGCTGCCTTAACGTATTAAGAGGGTCGAATTCGTGTTGATACTTTAGATTTTAAATAATTTAAAAATACGTGCTTGTCTGCTTTCTTTATTAGCAAGTATCTAAAGCGGTACCTTTAATGAAAACGGCATGGCATGCTTTCCCCTAGTTTCGGCAGGTTTTTAAAAATGTTAACAAGTAACTGTACGTGTATTTTGTATTACTTTTCTTTCGATAAGTAAAACAAAAATGCCCAGAGATTCCAGGTAAGAATAGGGATGCTGACATTTGGATCTTCGATATTTCTAAATACTTAGGTTTAAGATAATAACGCCTGGCAAAATCTGATATGTGCATACTGTATGCATGCATGCTTTTGTCAAACAAAGTTTATGCTAGAAATCCAAATTGATTCTTCAGTTATTTGCTTTAATACTACATGTTTATAAAATAACATTGAATGGAAAGAGTTCAGTTTTGCTGTGCGTCTATCGTTATTGTACGTACCAGGAAGAAAAAATACATGGGAATTAATGAAAGAAAACGATTAACTTCCATGACGATGTAGGATCGATTTGATTATTGATATATGCAGTATTAGATATATATATATATTTTTTTTATTTTAGGCATTATCGTAAAAGATCACGTTCAAGATCGAGAAGCTCTTCTGGGAGTGATCGGGAACATGACAGAGAAAAAGCTAATATTAAAGATCGTGAGAAAAGACGATCCCGTAGTAGGGATCGAAACTTCAGGTCAAGGAGTAGGGAAAGAAGACGCTCTCGCAGCCGTGAGAGGCGCCGTTCACGGTCTAGAGATCGTGAACGTAACAGAAGACGGTACTTAACATTTGACATCACATTTAAGGATTTAGAATTGACTTACCCGTCACAGCCCTGGTTAAGAAGGTTTATATATTTTTGGTAGAAGCAGATCACGCGAGCATGATCGTGACAGAAGAAGGCGATCCGTTTCACGAGGCAGGGGAAGACGGTCCAGATCCCGAGATCGAAGGTCCCATAGCCTGGAAAGGTATCAGATAATTAATTTCATTTCGGTACTTTTCACTCTATTTTAAGGTATTTATTTTTTTTGGGGGGGGGTTTAGCATCACTCTTTAGATGATCACTTCAAATTATCCATATTTGTTTGAATTTTTTCATTTATAACTATTTGTATATATGAATACAACTAATGTATGAAAGAATGTTATATAAATTTAAAGAAGAGAATTTAGATTTTAACAAATAAGTTGCTCGAAGCCCTTTTGGATATTTTTTGTGCAATGTGAAGTTTATGATACACTGACTTGTATTTTTTTCTGAGCTCTGGGTAAATTGGTATAAATGAAATTTGTATGTTACGTTGAAGGCGGTCAAGGACAAAAAACCATGACAAGGCTGAAGATGATGCCAAGAAAAAGAATGAGATAAAAGAAGCAAAGCTTAAAGAAGATGCTGCAGCTGCTGAAAAATTTGAACAGTCTCAGCTTGATAAGGTTTGCTTAGTTATGAATGTGATATATTTTACTATACATCATATGTAAGAAGGTGTATTTGGCATATATATAGGCAAGAATTAAGTTGTTTTTAAATCCAGGAAGCTGAACAGAAAAGGTTGGAACTAGAAATGCTGAAAAGGCGGGAGCGAATTGAGAAATGGAGAGCTGAAAGAAAGATGAAAGAAATTGAAGCTAGTGGTGGCATCACTGCTCAATTGGTTATTTTGCCCCCAACAAAGAAATGGAGTTTGGAAGATGATGAAGATGAAGATCTACCATTGCTTCCAGTTCCAGATGCTGAAGAAAAGAATGAAGAAGTAAAAGAAGAAGCTGAACCAGTTGATGAAAATGAAGTGGATCCCTTGGATGCTTATATGCAGGTAGGCATCTTTTCATTGACTCTTGTTTAACTCTCTACAGACTGGTTCTCAAGAACGAAAGTTTGTCCATATAATTTAAATGAAATTAAAATTTTTCGCATTTTGGTTAAATAACCCAGAAGGTTTTTAAATTTAGAAAAAATTGGATATGCACCTTTTTTAAAATTCTTCGAAAATCAAAATAACAATATAACTTCTTGAAAATTGAGTAGATTTTATACCAATTCATTATATGTTAATTAATAAATACTCATTAAACATGTCTTTGCATGCAATTATGTTATAGGGGGTTCAAGAAGAAGTTCGTCATATTCATCATAAAGGAGATGGGAAAAAAGTCACGAAAGTTGGTTCCGTAGTTACAGTAAAACCAGAGGTAAGTTACATTGCTAAAAGGAGCTATTAAAGTGATATGAAAATATTTTAGAAAATTATTCAATGTAAATTTTCTAGCCTGTTGCTGTTAAAAAAGTTGTGCTTTTATCTGGAGTTGCAAAACGAAAAGATGGTAAAAAGAAGGGAGAGCTAATGGAGCAAGATCAAGATGCATTAGAAGTATAAACATCAATGGATTTTGTTGATCTTTTTAGTTGTTTATGAAATTTAAGTGCTTAATTGAAATGACACTTTTTTTCAGTATTCTTCAGAAGATGAAAATGAAGATTTGCAATCAGCTATGTCTGGTTTGCAAAGCAAGCAAAAGAAATTGCTGAAAGCCATCGACCACACAAAGGTAGAATATCAGCCATTCCGGAAGAATTTTTATGTAGAAGTACCAGAACTTGCCAAAATGACTCCAGAAGGTGAGACTCTTAAAACGTTTAATCTTCCTAATGACTGAACTAATAAGCACTCAAAAATTGAATTTTGTATTCATTGTTGTTATATATAAAGAGGTGGAAGAATATCGAACAGAATTAGAAGGTATAAGGGTTCGAGGTAAGGGTTGTCCAAAGCCGATTAAAAGCTGGGCTCAATGCGGATGCAGTAAAAAGGTTCTTGACACCTTAAAAAGGTTCGCAAATTGAAATATTACTCCCTTTATTCACCGTTCCCCAAGGTAGCTTGTACCAATGTATGTTTCTCTTACAGGCAAAGTTATGATAAGCCAACACCGATTCAAACTCAAGCTATTCCAGTAATAATGACTGGAAGAGACATGATTGGAATTGCCAAGACTGGAAGTGGCAAAACGTTAGCTTTCCTCATCCCTATGTTTAGGCATATATTAGATCAACCTCCATTAGAAGATGATGATGGCCCAATTGGTAAGGACATCATTATTAGTTATTTATTTGTAAGTTTGTGGATTCTACCGCTATTATGCCTGACTTTCTATTTAGCTATCATCATGACACCAACTAGAGAGCTGGCTATGCAGATTGGGAAAGAATGCAAGAAGTTCTCAAAATCACTCAATCTGCGTGCTGTTTGTGTTTATGGTGGAACTGGGATATCAGAACAAATAGCAGAGTTAAAAAGAGGAACGGAGGTCATTGTGTGCACTCCAGGAAGAATGATAGATATGCTAGCAGCTAACAGTGGTTGGTTTGAGATTATAGAACATGTAGCATTAAAAAACAATAAAAAAATAGGATAGATATTTTCAAGAAAATTTCTCATTTTTTCAGGAAGAGTGACAAATCTTAGAAGATGCACATACGTTGTGCTAGATGAAGCTGATAGAATGTTTGACATGGGATTCGAACCTCAAGTTAGTTTTCATGATTTTAAAATTCTCACGATATATGAAAAAGAAAATAATTGTTTGAACGCACCAACTAAGTCTCAACTATCGTATAGGTAATGCGCATTATAGATAACATCAGACCAGATCGACAGACTGTCCTGTTTTCAGCAACATTCCCTCGACAAATGGAAGCCCTTGCTCGTAAAATTCTCAACAAGCCAATAGAAATCCAAGTTGGCGGTCGGTCAGAGGTCTGCAAAGATGTAGAACAGCATGTGGTAAGATGCATTTAGGTGAAGTAATAAACAATTGCTGTTTTGATTTTGCATCATACAGAATGAAATATTTTTATTTGTATAGATTGTAATTGACGAAGAACAGAAATTTCTCAAACTCCTGGAACTTTTGGGGTATTATTGGGACAAAGGGAGCATCTTAGTGTTTGTGGATAAACAGGAGCATGCTGATGGACTGCTAAAGGAGTTGATGAAAGCATCATACACTTGCATGTCCCTGCATGGTGGAATTGATCAGTTTGATCGAGATAGTACAATGGTCGACTTCAAAGCAGGGAAAGTGAATCTATTGGTAGGACTAACTCAATAATTGAAAAGAAATTGGTTTCTACAAATAACAAATATTAAAATATAATTATTTTATTATCAGATAGCAACATCAGTTGCTGCTAGAGGCCTGGATGTAAAACATTTAATTTTAGGTAGGTTTGCAATGTTACCAAGTTACAGTTAAACCTGTTAAGAGTGACCACCAAAAAATAATGCAATGTTGGTTACTGTACACAGGTGATCACTATACAAAGAATGACTGAATTAAATTAAAATAATGAACATGTACCTGCACTTATACATGTAGACTGTAATACACGTAGGAAAAAACCCAAAACCAAAAAAGTACAGAATCATCATGTCCAAGGGTTAAAGCCAGATGTAACGTGACTCATCTGTTATCTGGTCACTTTTTAAGATACATTGGCGATGTAAAAATTGCAAAAAAGACAATATACACACTGGTCACTATATGGATAATTTTTATGAAGGAAATGTACAGTGAAAACAATACACCAAAAAGTGGTCAGCATAAACAGGTGATCACCATTCAAAGGTGGTCCCGTTTATTAGGTTTTACTGTATTTTAAACAATAATAAACCGATTTCAGTTAGATCAAAATATTTTGTCCTGAAAACTTACAAAAATACACATAATTTCACCGCATTTGTTAATTTAAGCAAAATACTTGTATTGTTAATTAATATTTTATTAATTGGCACAAGTAAAGTTTATTTACACAAAAATGGAAAATTTGAGAAAGCGGAAGTTTATTGCAGATGTTTCTTCTTAGATTTATGCTGATTAAATAATCTGTTCTCTAATTAATTTAAAATTGATATTCTGCATCTTCAAGTCGTATCCAACCAATTGATTGGACAAAATCGGCGTATAGACGTTCTTGGAACGGAAAAACCTAAAAATTGAACAAAAATTATCATTAATACATTATTATTGAGCATTGTTTGAGAAATAAAAAAATGTAACTTACAATAGTTAATGAAGAATTAAAGACCAGCATTCGGACTTAAATAAATTGCGAGTAATAAGGCAATCGTGGCGTAAGAAATTGCACAATGATGAATGTTATTGGCTGAAATTATCGAAAAAAACGCTTAGTAATTGAACATGTATGCCTAAGATTAATGAAATTTGATTACAAAATTATGGAATGAATTATGTGAATTTTATTCATTTGAAAACATATGTTATAATCATTGAACTATGAAACTAAAAAATTACTACTTAACGTGTTTCGTCCATGGAAAATTAGGAACGTTTTTCATTAATGAAAACGTATGGCATAAGATTTCACCATAAAAATTTAAACATTTTAGAAAATTTCGTAAAATCTATGAAACATTACTAAAATTTAAGAACATGTTCTACTTGTATATGTCGACATGTTAATTTCATCGAAAATCTGACATTTATTCGCTCGAGTGCAACGCCATTTTGCGGCAAAAAACAGTTCATAAAATCCTAACCAAGCATTAAGTAAGTAATCCTACCTACCGCTATTTTTGACCTTAGGCGGTTTCACTACAAAAAAAAATTGTGTAAATTAGATAATTTTACTTTTTTCGAAATTTAAAAGTCAGTTTGAAACTCAAAAATAAGATGGTTTATACATGTATTTAAAACTCATAATGATGAATTCGTAAATTTTTCCGAGTTGAGTTCCAGGAGAATATAAATCACGACTTGCGTATCGTAATTGTCACGTTACAAGATGAAGACAAGTTAATTTTATCGAATAATCACTTTAAATTCTAAGTATTTTTTTTCAAGTAGGCCTACTTAAATTTCAATTTGAAGCTCAAAAATACAATGGTAAATTAAAGTCGTAAATTCGAGTTGAGTTCACTTTAATCACTTGAAATTCTCTTTTGTTTCAAGTACAGTACATGTACTTAACTTAAAAACTACTTAATTCGACGCCATCTTACTTTTTGGATCCTCCACAAAAGCCACGTGATACAACTGCCATAGTTGATGCTCATCGTACAAAGTTGGTTTGTAGACGCAATCCCAGTTGCCTTTGTCCACCTTGGGGTCAACTGAGGTGAATTGCAGTGAACAACTCGTTGTACCGAATTGCTTAGCACCAGCGGCGAAATTATATCCGGACGAAGGTATAGTGACCAATAGACCATTATGCAGCCAGCCGCAGACTGGCACTTGTTGATCAAAATTACACTCCAGGAGGAACGGATCTAAGGAGCGAGAAACATACATCGACTGATCAGTTTTTTAATGAAAGACAAAAAAATCTTAATCATTGATTGTGTTACTTTTTTATTTTTCGTTTAAAACGTATAGTTCGTATTATCAGAAATCGCCCGAAAAATGACTTCAAAGTTAAGAACTAAATTTCCATCAATAGTTGAATGAAATTTTATTACCCCACGCCTATGAACGAGGCGGTGCCGCAACTTTTATTGGGGAATTCCCTGTTATAAAGGACCTTTTTTCATATGATTGAGATTCTATTGAAGTGGAGAACTGATAATTTTGAAGACTGAATTCTGATCTGAGTTATAAATGTTCGTGCAGTGGTGACTAATTTACTATTTTTAATTGTTAACTAGATAACTAATTAGCAAACATATCAATCATTTGGTACACTTTGTTAATTGATTGTTGATAATTTGATGGGCTGTCGATCTGTCTATGGCCCGCCGATCAGTCGATGGTTCGCCGATCAGTCCATGTGGCCCTCCGATCAGTCCATGGCCCGCCGGTCAATCGATGGCCCGTCGATCAGTCCATGGCTCCCCAATCAGTCCATGGCCCGCCGATCAGTCCATGGCCCGCCGATCAGTCCATGGCCCGCCGATCAGTCCATGGCCCGCCGATCAGTCGATAGCCCGCCGATCAGTTTATGGCTCGCCGATCAGTTGAGGGCCCGCCGGTCAGTCGAGGGCCCACCGATCAGTCCATGGTCCGCCGATCAGTTCATGGCTTCTCGATCAGTCCATGGCTCCCCGATCAATCCATGGCCCGCCGATCAGTGGACTGGTTATTGATCGTTTATAGACGGTTTTATTTTACGAAAATACCGTTTGTCCTCAATAATTTTAATCGATGGTTGAGTTATTTTCTTGAATTGCAATTTAATTTTATAGTAACCGGAAGTTAGATCAATCTGACATTCAATCAGTTTTAGACTCGTTGAGTATGTTCTCTTGAAATGTCATCTATCAATTTCAGTTAATTTTCTTTGCGCCTTGACATCGAACTTCGATTAACTTTAATCGATAATGGGACAATTAATCAACAGGTGTTAGGTTAGTGTGACACTTTACCTTGGCATCGTGACGATGTAGCAAGAAGGACGATTACGCCGAGAACGCAGGCCACCAAATTGTAAAACTTCATCCTTCTTCGATTATGATTTCTAAAATGTTGAATTTGTTGCGTTTTTTTCAGTTCTGTATCGCAGATGTTTTTTTTAAGTTTGACTCTTAGTGAAAACATCCAATGAGCGTGCGTTATACTTTTATTTCAAGGAAGTTCGTAAAGGCCACAACTGGCTTACAGGAAGTTTAGTTTAAAGCTTCCGTTAATTATTCGTGTTCTGATAATTAGCATTGAGATTCTATTGAAAACGATTTCTTTAATTTATATTGAATTTTCTTTTCTTTGAAATGTTAAAATGTCAGGAAGCCTAATTAACTTCAAATTCTCAAACAGTGTTACCACATAAAGTAATGTATAAAAAATATTTAAACCAAACAAATGCGTTCATTTTATGTGTAAGAATAAAATATTTTATTAATAGTACTAGCTGTGCCCGGCCACGCGCGTTGCTGTGGCTTAGTCTGGTGATATCCCTCTATGTTACCTCCTTGCTCACCCACCCCCCGGTCACAGTATTCGAAAATACAAGTAGGGACACTCCAATGGCGCTTCCGTCGCCAAAAACACCTAGCGCCCTCATGTGTGAGGTGTGAT